>CAJUYH010000645.1:0-60863 GCA_910591685.1 Galerucella tenella
TGCACAGGACTAATTATAACTTCGAAATTTAGAGGTCACCCGAGGCAATCTCATCATTAAAAGTAAAAGCATAAGCACAAGCAACTGTCGGGAAACTTTTCAAATGAACCAAGGGATACTGCAAGTTTCACTGATTACGTGGTCCTGTACTTCATAATGAATTTGGTTTTGGCTTCGGTTTTTATTTATAAATATAAGACGAACTTGTGAACATGGAGGACAAAAGCATGTAATATTTAATTTTCGGTAGATAAAAAAATTTTAATATCCGTCAATTACGGTTAAAAACAACTGAATGATCTTGTTAAATTTTAATTATGTTCAGTACTTGGACACATATTAATCAATATCTGGGTTTCAAAATGGAATAATTACAAAAGTTTATGAAACGCAATGTCTAATCAAATATTTGAATCACAAAAATTTCACAGATAGCTTTGGAATCCCTCTATCTGTTGAATATAATTCATTATGGCGACCCAGAGCGAACAAAAATTTGTATCAATTTTGGAGTTCTAGTACCTACTCTACAGGGTGATTCATTAAGAATGTCCAATCTCTGAATTGTAGATTCTAGACCTCAAAATATGATGATTCTGCTCAACATGCCTCATGCAAATATTGCTAGTTTCCGAGATACGGGGTGTTCAAAGTTTAAATTTAAATTTTGATTTTCGCAATAATTTTTTATGTTTTCACAATTTCTCTTTGAAAATTGGCAATTTTACGTTTTTTGGCATGATGAATCATAATTTGCACTCTAATTTAACATTGCTAATAGAGGGCGCTAGTTACACTTGTTTGTGTTAATTAAATCAAAGTAAACTTTTTTTGGGCTAAACTTACAACTAAAATAATGGAAAAATATTAAAAAGCGTTGAATTCTACAAAAAAAGTTACTCTTCTTTGATTCGTGTAACTCAATCGGTTATCGAGTTATTTGCTTCTAAAATGTTCAATAAATTTTAATTTTTTCATAAAAATTTTTATTATTCCTCAAATATGTAACAATATGTACCTGAACAAAAATAAAAAAACGCAAATTCTCAAAATGTCCACCATTTACTTCCATACACTTTTTGATCCACTTACGTAAAAAAAAGATCTCTTACTATCAAATAATCCTTGTCTATTATTTTTAATTACATCCGCGGCTTCTTCTATTTTCCGTCGCGGTTGTGGAAGAGAAGTAATTTTTTCTTTGTAGACTAATGTCTTCATTTGCGACCCAATTGAAAAATCCAAAGGATTGAAATCAGGGCCTCTTGGTGGCCAAGCAAACTCACTTCCACGACCAATCCATCGATGCGTCTAAGTATTGACGAACTTGTAAAGAATAATGTGTTGGTGCTCCGTCTTGCAAAAACCACATATTTTGTTTTAAAGCGAGAGGTATATCCTCTAGTAATTCGTGTAAATGTTCTTGAAGGAAATCTAAATGAAGAGGTCCATTTAAATTGGTTGGCAGTTCAAAAGGACCTATTAAATACCCACATATTACACCGCACCAAATGTTAACCTCAAACTCGTGCTGAAAATGTGTTTTCCTCATAGCATGTGAATTTTCAGAATCCCACAAATGATTATTTTTATAATTAAATATTCCTCGTCTGGTAAATGTTGCCTCATGAGTAAAAAGAATTGATATGTGAAGGTCGTTCGTTTTTCACGTGAAAACCATTGAGGAATACAAAATTGAATACAAATTGCTTCAAATTTCAGCGGCGTAAAAAATGGGAGGGGAAAGGTATCATATTATTCCAAATGTACACCACTGGATAAAAAATTGAAAAATATTCTTCCATCAAAATATGCCCTTCTACGTTTCAAAAAAAAAAACAACCTGCCGAATGTAAAATCAATTTATTTATCCATTTCGAAATTATCGAGTTAAAACATTCAATTTCTCAAAACTTAAACACCCTGTATTTCCAAAAATTAGATGTGCTGGACCCCTCAATCCTTATATCATTCTGTCCAATTTCACGACAGGAATCTATATGTAAACGTTGTGTAATTTGAAAACACCCTGTATATACTAACTTATCTATTGAACCCACGTTAATATATGCTCAGGCTTTTCTCTGAATATCTTATTTCGACAGAGTGTCTCGGCAATTTCAATAATATCATCCTAGTCATCTGTAATTATCTCCTGAAATATATCTTCAATATCTTCTTATATTTCATCAAAATCGTAGACAGAAATGGAATGATGGAGAATTTTGAATTGACAATGATATCAAAGTGCTTCCAAATCACCAAGTTATCTGGCACCATTTTTTTTTCTTTTTTGTTGGAGCATGATTTCAAGTTGAAGTTTATGTATCCTTCATTGGATAAAGCAAAATCAAATGCAAGCCACCCTGTTGTAGGCGAGGTTTGATCTGAATTGAATTTAATGGCTTGATTTGACGATCGCACCCAAGGATGGCCTTTTGGCTCATTTCCGCAACGTATCGCGGAACACAGGAAACCTGCCTCCACATTCCGGATGAGGCATCTCAACCAACGAGTAAGTTAACATAAACAATTTCATGTTAACATACACCCATATAACACATCCGTGGGTTGTCATAGGAGTTATGTCAAGGTCACAGATAACTGCATTTATGAAATTGGCCCTAGGGGCGCGTTGTATCAAACCCCTAAACTGGGTCTAATGTAAGTTGAGACTGTGATCGATTAATGTATTTGGTATCAATCAATTACATCAGTCTAAACATCAGTAATCACTAAACCGCTCCCTTACCCCTCATCAAATTATCTTCCTTGACAAATGTTTTTGACGTTGAAATAATTGTGATAATCCAGCAACAAAAAATTAATCATTCGCGAGGAAGATGTAAGACAAAATACGGTGATTTATTATTTCTTCCTACTTTACAAATACAAGATTATCTTTCCCTAGGCTCATGACGTAACTTCTCCTTTCTTGACAAAATTTATTCGCTGGCTGGCTTCTCCCTAGAGCGTGGAGGGTGTGAGAGCGGTATTTATAGAGCATTAAAGTGTCAAAGCTTATATTAAAATTCGTTTTGTATGAAATTAGTGAGCCATTCATCTTGCAACAGTAGATAAGTAGTACGTGACAGATGGAGATATGCCAAAGACAAAAGAAAAAAAGGTTTCTTTTGAAATGTTTTATTTCTATTCAGTCATACCTGGGAGTCTTGAGTGTGACATCTAAAAATATTGAGTTTTCAACTGTTAATTTTTGGATGAATTGATGTAACTTTGATTTTGAATTATTTGGAACACAAGCTAATATCTAAGTGATTGACTAAGGGGCAGAAAAGTCGAGGTCTTTGTAATCTAAAATTAAAGAAGTTGTTTAAGTAACTCAAGTTAGTGATTCCACGCGCATATTTAGATAAAATGACTTGAGAGTATGTACCCAAGTAGCACAATGATTAGCAAAGTCAATGTTAAAATCACCGCATGAACATTTTCTGCTCTCAACAGAGCGTCAAGCGAATTTTGGAGGTTCTCGAAAAAAAAAATGATCATTTGAAAGGTGGTCTACAAATACAAGTGATGCTCCTTTTTGCAGATTACCTAGTGTAATTCTTAAATAACTTCAAACAGCGAGACAAGATTTTCTCAAGGAATTTCAATAAGTACAATAAATTCCTTAAACATTTCAAATATCGACTTTATTTATTCCATAACATGCCATTGGATTCAATGAAATATATATGCAAAATTGAGTTTGTACCTTTGCGTCAAAGTAATGATAGGTGATAGAAGCTTCACGAGGAGTCATGGTTTGGTGAAGTCATTTTCGCCTGCAGTAAAACCAAGAGCGAGTCTTCAAATCGAGCTCGCTGGAAAAATTTGGGATTCTAGACTACTTAGAGCCTTCTTTCCTATTGTTTGGGGAAGCTCGTCGAAAAAAATAAATCTAGCTTATTTTCAACACCGAAAAACCACTGCCAATACTAAAAAGAAGGGATGAATTTTTTTTTCTTTTTGTAACTCTATTTTTCTTCGGCACTTTTTCATAAACAAATTGGAAAACATAATTTTACATTGAACTGTACAATATTTTGTACCCTTACAAAAATAATAAGACCAAAATAAGCGTTTTATTCAATGCCCTGCGCACTGATTAGTCGTTTAAAAATGGTCATTATTTATAAAAACGAGATCAATTACAATTTTGGAAAAACTACTGAAGCGATCATGCCCATCTTTCGCACACTTTTCAAGATCATCAAAACTTATAGTCCAAGATCCCAGGGCCACCAGACGTCACGTATTTTCTGACGAAGGAAATGTGGACGATTGAGTAGTGTTAGTTTGTACTAAGAATACATGCCTACCTGCTAGCATGCTTAGACAGCCAATTTTCAGGTATCAGGTAATCAAGGTACATAAAAACATTACTCACCTCACGTGGATTCTCCGAACTGAATGCTACATATATTTTGGGAAATATCCTTAAAAATAAGTCGCTAATACTCCCAGACACTTTCCGTCGGCCATATTGCTCTGCAGACGCTTTAAAGCTCCCAAAATAATTACTTAACTTCACGTAACTTCTTATGCTCCATTTTTATATATGTCCATCAAACAACTATTTTAAAACCTTTTACAAAAAGACAGACCGATCCAAGGGGCCAATCATCCCCTAAGCTCAATTTTAATGCCTCTGTGGGTAGGAGCGCGAGGGCATTATCCACGCGCATGAGACTAAGTGAGACATGTATTAGGATATATTGACCTCTCTCTCTCACTCTCATAGTTTAGATACTCATATCATTTAATTATTAAATTAAAAAAAAACTCTAAAAATTAAAAAATCAGGTAAACAATCGAAAATTAACTTACACAAAAAGGCTCATTTGACTACAATAATTCTAGAATTTTATCCTGCAAGCTGTTCTGATAATTTCGAATAAACTTCAATTTTAATTTTAAAGAAATGTCAAAAACTCGATAGTGCTAACAAACTTATTGAATAACAGCAATTTTTTTCAATTAATTATTAAATTTATTGGGAATTAATCATGAAAAAATACTAAGTAGGAAAATATTAATCTCACAACATTGTTGAGTAGTGCCTTTAATCTTCATTATCATCGTCATTGAAATAAGACAATTCATCATCCAGCCAATCTTGATATTGAATATCTAAATCGTCATTATCATCACCAGCTCAGATGAGAGTGTCCCACAAAGTGAGGGTCACTTTACCCGCGATCTCAATCTGTCATCTTTCTCACTCAGTCTCATGCGCGTGGATAATGCCCTCGCGCTCCTACCCACAAAGGCATTAACATTGAGTTTAGGGGATGATAGGCCCCTTGGATCGGTCTGTCTTGTTGTAGAAGGTTTTAAAATAGTTGTCTGATGGACATATATGAAAATGGAGCATCAGAATTTACGTGAAGTTAAGTAATTATTTTGGGAGCTTTAAAGCATCTGCAAAGCAATATGGCCGACGGAAAGTGTCTGGGAGTATTAGCGACTTATTTTTAAGAATATATCCTAAAATATATGTAAAATTCAGCTCGGAGAATTTACGTGAGGTAAGTAATGTTTTTATGTACCTTGATTACCTGATACCTGAAAATTGGCTGTCTAAGCAAGCTAGCAGGTAGGCATGTGTTCTTAGTACATACTAACACTATTCAATCGTCCACATTTCCTTCGTCAGAAAATAAGTGACGTCTGGTGGCTCTGGGATCTTACTCTATCACAACGTTGTGAAGTTCTGTTCAATTTTGATCAATGTTTCGAAAGTTATAAGCAATATTTGAAAATGGTAATTTCTGTGTTTTTGTTTTGGAACAACTTATTTTGTTTATGGGGCGATTTTAATTTACCACGTCACATTTCTTAGCTATTTTCAATGGGCATAATTCATTTGCGCAATTCTTTTTCCCGTAGTCTTTCCAAAATTTTGAAAAAAGTAAAAATTTTCTTATTAAAAAATACGACGCACCAATTTGTTGGTTACCCAGTAGATGATGTATTTACTATTTTGTATCGCCGTAGGGTATTCTCAGATTTTGGAATATTTTATATCTTGAGGTATCCATTGGTAATATAAATTCCATTTCTTGTTTTGGGAATAGAACGTTCTCAAGAAAAACTTGTTTATTGTTTATTAATCAAGGAACTATCAAAATGCATTTTCTTATAATAAAAATGTAATCCCTTTTCTAAAACTAATGTAAAACTAGTGGTGCTTATTTATTCACTTCGAATTTAACTAGAATACTCAACCACTTTTGAAGAATTTAATTCAACGTCCAACCATATAATGCCAGCTTTATTCCCAGCATAATGTTTTTTATAATAGTGCTTATACTCTATACAACCAATCCCGAGAATCCATAAACACTCCTTTCTCGTTATTGCAGATTGAGGTTGTAAAAATATGTAGTGTGCACAATCAAGCTTATAGCGTGGACGTTATAACCAATCGAGTAGCAAAGGAACGAGATGCAATAGTAGTCGTATAATTTTATATTTCTATCTGCCGAGATAACGTTTACTCATAGACCGGGAAAGATGTGACAGAAACATTAAACTAGGGACTATCGGAAACATATCGAGCCCCAATAATTTTTTAAAATTCTTGAATAAATTCCTCTGGAGCTAGCAAGCACAACGGACACAGTTCGTGATCTATTTGAGTAATTAGTAATTTTTTTTCTTCGGTGTTCGAGCCAATCTACGCGGCAGACGAGTATTCCTTGCAATAGCCATATTTTCATATAGTAAAATGCAGTCTTATCATGCGGGTCATACGATTCAACAAAGACATACTCACCAGCATAGTTTTTATTTAAATAGCAATTATGTCACTTTGACAATTCGAAGTGACAATATGAATAATAAGCAATTTTTTGCAACCTCAATAAAAAAAAATGGTACTTTATCTGATAAATTATTTCGAGAATGAATTAAAAAGAGGACATTCGTCAACCAGTGTACAGGAAACATCGACCATCATTATTTTATCCGGGTTTATTTGTAATCTCACATTTTGATAACCTCTGTGTCTTCTGATTTGATACATATGGTTAGTGACCTTTGAACCCACACGATAAGAGCGCTTTTGATTGTACCAGTGTTCATTTTCGGCTCTACAGGGAAGATTTGTTTTCAATAGTAATCTGTTGATTTTGATATTTTAGCTTGTTTTTGACATAAATTCCACTAAAAATTTGCTTCCAGTACCCATTCTTGAACCACCCTGGGATTTCTTGCTGCATACAGGCTTAAATTCAACTTGATTTGTTACATCCTTGTTTGGTTCGATACTGAAAAAGTTAGCCAAGCAGGCAGCAGCTTTCGGGCCTTTCCAAGCTAATTATACCGTGGTTATGTAATAAGACTATGAGCCCATGGGAAAAAAGTGTCGCGATTAGAAACAGCAGCAAACCCATTCAGAACGGTAGATATTCATGCCACCATCGGTTCCAGCACTATGGCGTACATTTTCTCTTGTGCGGAAAAGCGCAGTGGAAAACTGAACATTTTATTTTCCTCCCTCTAAAAATGTGATGAAACTGTACGCCGTTTGTTACATTTGATAGTAGAATCATAGGAGGTCGGTCCAGACTCTATGACGTTCAAAAATAATCGTTCGGAAAATTCTTATGAAACTCCGATTTTCTACACTCTAAAAAGGTGATTTCAAACTGTACGGCATTGGTTTCTGAAGATTATACAACATATAAATGAAGAATTGACAGAAGTGCCGTACAAAAAAGTTGTGTGAAAAGCCGTGGAAAATTATTTCTTTTCCAAACGATTATTTTTGAACGTCAAAGAGTCTGGACCGATCTCATATGATTCTACTATCAAATGCAACAAACGGCGTACAGTTTCATATCTAGATTTCATGGGGTAGGAAATAAGAGTGTTTGGAAATTTTCCTAGATTTTCCGAACGATTATTTATGAACGTCATATAGTTTGGACCGATCTCCTATGATTCTATCATCAAATGTAACAAACGGCGTACAGTTTCATCAAATTTTTAGGGGGTGGAAAATGAAATATTCAGTTTTCGACTGCGCTTTTCTGCACAAGAGAAAATGTACGCCATAGTGTTGGAACTGATAGTGGCATTATAAACTATCGTTCTGAATGGGTTGCTGCTGCTTCAAATCGCGACACTTTTTCCCCATGGACTCATAGTCTTAATAGAATTTCCGTTGCAGCCCTTCGGGGGTGTTTTTATTCTATTTTTTCATCATGCTGGTTATGCTGAAATTTTTCCGTGTATCTAGGCATATTTTTATATCATTTGGATGAATATAAAAATAAGATTAATATTCAATTTTCATGAATCATCATTAACCGTAAACAAAAAAGTACAGACCTGACGTGAACTGTCAATAGAACATTAGAAAAAGACGTAAGACACATTGCCGCTACTGAAGGTACGTCTGCATCCTATTTTGAATGCTGTAATTTCTACTGATTTATAGGTCGCGCTTGCGCGTAGTCTAATCATCAACCAAATACATTTTTCAAGTCAAAGATTGGGGTTGACGTTTGTTATACATTTAAACGGTTCATTGTTGTGATATTCTGCTAAGGATTAATCACAGACCTGCCTTTTTCCCATTTCTCCCAACGTAATGTGTTAGAAGGACATCAACAATCAATGACGCACACCTAGAAGAGTATTTCATGAACTCTATCTCACGTTTTCCATATCTGTCCAGGCTACTTTCCAGTTATCCACTCCGACTCGCCTTTCAATCAAACGTATTTATTTCAACAGTACACTCCATGTCCAACTTATTATGCTGAAAACTTTCTTAATTATTCTAGTTAACACGGTCCTTGAAAATGAAAGCATATGCCGTGGAAATAACTTTACATTTATGGGATTCTCTGCAGCACATGTAGAAGCTTATATCACACTTTGCCGGAGCTAATTCCTGAATGCATAAGTTGTTCACTTTGTACGTATGCATTATTTTGAAATGGGAAAGCGGAGATTTTCTCTACTTAACAGGTCTCAACTATAAAATACAACATTAAGTACTTAATGTTCCCGCAAAAGGGTTGGATTGCGCTTTTTAAACTTGTTGAGTAATAATAAGGGAAATAATATTAACTTGAAAGCATTCTCAAATTAACGGAGACTCTTTGAAATAATGTATAGCGGAAGTCTCTTATGTGTGTCTACAGAAAAGTCCAGGATGGCATATGTCTATCTCTTAGTGATAACTCACCATATCCATGTTAATACTTTTGGCAGTTACAATGCAGTAATTTAAAAGCTATTCACACAAATACAATGTATGTATGTATATATGTTGGGGGGACATTCACTGAGACCTGGAAGATCTATTGTGCCCCCTCACTTCTACTAAGTTTTTGAGGAGAGTCTCAGAAACTAGTAGTTCCTTTAGTTCTATTTTCCGGAGGAATTTTAGGATGTCTGCAGGCTTCAACTTAGGTGAATGTTCCTCTTCTATCCAGTAATCTCCCAGGTGCTGTGCTCTAGGATTCTGAAGTGCTGAGCAGTTGGAAAGTATGTGGATGGAGGTTTTTTCTTCCATGCAACAACATCTGCATTTTCCTTCCTACACTATTTCGAGCTTTTTCAGGTGACCATTCAGGCGACAATGTCCCGTTAAAACTCTTAGCGCAGTTTTACTTCGACTTATGCATTCATTTGATCTCAATAAGTTGTAGTCACCCAGAAGAGTATTTGATTGTATAAGCCCTTCTAGATCTTTCCAATGGTCAGATCTTGTCTTTTCTCGGCTTCACCTATTTCTTCCAATATCACATTGGGGCTGATCCCGCAAAAGGGTTCATGCCCCCACAAAGGTATTTCAGTCCCCCTCTTTGCTAGTTCATCTGGTATTTCATATCCTTCTATTCCAGTGTGTCCTGGAATCCAAAGTAAGGTGACTATATTGTTCTCACCTAGTTCATTGAGTTCTGTCTAGGCATTCCACACCATTTTGGAACTGATTACACAAGAGCTCAGTGCTTTAATGGCTGCTTGACTATCCGACATTATGATAATCCTTTGTCTTCTGTATCCTTAATCAATATTAAACTGGGCGTACTTTCTTATGTCGTGAATTTCCGCTTGAAAGATACTTGGGTTTTTTTCCAAGCTTTCAGAGTGTTTGAGTCCTGGCCCGAACACTCCTATCCCAGTTCCTTCTTTTTCTTTTGAGCCGTCTGTGTATTCCGTTACGAACAAATACAATACTAATATTATCATTTTAAATAAGTTAGGAGCTTCAAGCATTTCATGCACATTATTTCACTTTTTACACTATATAATTTAATTGAATATCTTAGGAGCAGTCGCAAAAAAATGTAAGTGTCTCGCTTCGCTTGATGCAGTCGCCGACCCTCCCTCCTTTTGCCTACTGTTTAGCTAATAAACCGAACGCGTGATCCTTTGATAAACTACTGACGAGTGGAGGTGACGACATGGGTAAACTGTGGTGACGACTGACGACTCGGTCTTCTTTCTGGGTGTTGTTGGAAAATTATAATTGCGCTCGATATTGTAAGGTCACATTTTTTTTTGTATTTGTTGTTGTGAAATTTGTTTCATTAAATACTAATATCGTAAGTGGGGGTTTTAAAAATGTTAATCCCTCATAGGGCCAAATTCGTTTTACATAAAAGAGTTAATTTAAATACAATAAATAAGGTGCACGGAAGATTATCCTTTTGGAATTAATATTGTTTAGACTCCACCCTTTGTTATTTGAACTTCCGAAAATTGGAAATTTTAATTTACTCACCAATCCCTTAAATTTGTGGAAGTTAATCAAGTGAATCCGTTTGAAAACAATGATGGGAATACGAGTACAGATCGAATAAAATAGAACAGGAGAATAAAGGACAAGGCCTTAAAATTAATTTAATTAATGAACAAAAAGGAACTGTTTTTATTAGGACCGTGAATCATTTTTTAGCTCAAATTACTTTGATAGATTAAAAAAATTCTTCATTGATTTCACAAGTGGTTACTGTTATTTATTACCACACAATAGTAGTTTACCTAACTAGTGCGGAAAGTGATACTTCTCCACTCGATATTGCGGATGACAAAACGACGCTTTAGCGGAACAATCGAGTGCAGAAAAGGCACTTTCCGCACTAGTTAGGTAAACTAAACCCAAAAGTTAACATGAGGAAACATTTCTTATTAAATACATATCAACAAATTATTATTATTTAACATTCATTTGATGAGGCTCATACCAGGGCCATTAACAAATTATTGAAAGGCACGTTTTTTTATAAAAAATTATAGCAGAATTCTAATGAATCTCCATTTGGTAAACTACATCCATACAAATATAATAGATTTTTTCTACTCCTGTTTTATAATATACCTATTAAAAGACTAAAATCTGTATCATAATGATATTCCTTATGATACAAATTTTCATTAGTAGGTATACAGATTTTTAAGTCAATAGGAATGCGACATTCGCCAAATATTTAATATAGCCATGGATACCTGGTTGACATTTAGGTCTGTTCCCTGCAAGTGTAGCACTGAGCTATACGATTTTATTTATTTAAATTATGTTTTAATGCTTCTTGCAGTATACAAATGATATATACATAGATAGTCCCAAATCTAGCAATTTTACACGCATTTTTTCACAGGTAGACCTGAATTTTTAAAAATTATATATCTCAGTGCCACACTTTTATTGCAGGCGAACAGACCTATTAAGTGACACTTAATTTGACAGCTGTCAAATAATTTTGATTTTCAAAAGTAACTATATTTAAAATAAATGATAATTATTAATTGAATAATTCTTATTAATCGGAGTAGAAAAAATATTGTATGCAACTCGCAAATTATATACGAAACTCGCCTGCGGCTCGTTTCGTATCCTACAACATGCTCGTGTCTTAATGGCTATCATCACATGCATGATCGTTGCATAAAATACTATTATCCACAACTGTTATATAACGGGTACGATTTGACACTCTTTTCAATGTCTTCATAACGCATATTACCCCACTAGTGCGATAATGAGAATTCAGAAAAATATTGATACCAGAATTAAATATTTGAAATTACACTGGAAGATGCATTTTCAATTTCCGAAAGGAGATTCTCTTCGCTTGAACTCATTTTTGTAGATTTTTGTTCATTCAACTTTGACAATTTAATGACATAACTAATTTATTTCATTTCCACAGCTTTGTTTGTCTTTGTTGCTATGGTCACAAAATATGATACACAGTACCTTATGATTGCAGTCAATATTATTAAAAATACGTTGGATTGAATTTTTTTTCTAATTTCATGATATAGGTATTGGTAATAATACTAATAAACAGTTTGTAGACAATATTTTGTAAATAACACGTGTGATAGAAATTATTGTAATAATGTCCATATCCCACTAATTACGTGAGTAACTATCAAATATTTAAAGGTCAGTATACCTACTTTCCATAAACTCAACAAATTAACTTTCCGCACTAGTGCGGAAAAGTAGACTTCTCCACACTAAAAAGAGTGCGGAAAAGTAGACTTTTCCGCACGCTAGTAGGTGAAAATATTGAATCAATCTACAACTCTCAGTGGAGGAACAAATATTTGCTCACCCGTAAAATAATGTTTTCTCAGATTTTGTTGCAGCCCTGAGACTAAGGTTTTTTTTTGTTTGTAATAATTTTGATGCGAAATTTACTTCGAATATTTTTGATAAAACTACATATTGAAGATAAAACTCAAATGTATGTATGTTTATCTGAATTCTTGACTCTATTTCACCTTCTTTCGTTAATTTTGGTACTACAGTCCTGTTTTTATTCAAAAGTCCATTTATTGAATTTATCATCTTAAACCAGATCGACCGAAACGCAATCTCAGATTGCGAATGTTTAGTCAAAAGGACGTTAATGATTAAACACGATAAGCAACATTTTAACTTTTACAATATGAAGTAAAATATCAATTTTATCAAAAAGGGGGGAAAATGCAGTGCTCAGCTTGTCGGGACCCTCCAGCGGCATGATTTGCGGCACTGTAGCTTTGCCACTTACGAGGTTTATTGTTCGAAAATTCAACGTACAGGTAGGTTTCTAATCATCCAATGTTTCTTGAGACAGTTATAGCCTCGAGAATAATGTTCCCACCGCTTTTGTAAATCACCACTCTCGAAGCTTTCTTTTTAGCTTTTAGCGTTTTTTAATTTAGTTTTATCCCGCGTAACTGATGAGTTCCTCATTTTTCAATATTTGGATGACAGGACACAATTGGGTCAACGTTAGCTGGAGACGGCAGATATAACTTCAATGATTGATTGATTGATGGAGTTAACTAATTAAAACGGCATTGCACTTTTTTGTTGAAGCTTTTGTGTATGCTACTCCAACTGTACTTCCCACTTCGAAATTTGTTGCGACCTTTTCCCTCGCGTGTTGTTTTTTAACCACTATCATTTCCTTGGAAACCAACACTAGAAGCAATTTCCAGTTACTTGTTAGTACTTTCAAAACAAAGTAATCAAAGGCGTTAACTGCATTTGCTGGAGACTGGAACATTCGACCAAGCGTTTTTTGAAAAGTGAGAGAATGTACGGAGGACGGTGGTCTAACAATTCGATTGCTTCATGCTTTCATTTATTCATTCATACGCTTGGGTTGGGCACTTGAACTGAATCTTTGTACCATTACCCATGTTATCTATTCACTTCCATTCCAGAAGCTCCGTGTCTTCTATCAACAAAAATTCATTCATTTTGAAAGATAAAGACAATTAGTAGCAGCAGAGCAGACCAGATAAAAATAACTCGACTACGATTGTGGCACAGCAATCTGTCTCACAAATTGACAAATCCTCCTGTAGTTAATGTAACACCAATAACAAACAGTAGATACTACACTAAACAAAAAATTTAAAGGCATTTTTCATCTCTGTGTTCTATATTAACGGTTCCTTTTTTTCTCCCAACAATCCAGAGCTAAATTGAATTGCGTACACGCAATATTTAACGGTAATATCTCAAAAATAAATAAAGTTACTACAACCTCTAAACAATTTCATGAGATCCGTAATAAAATCTGAGCCTTAAATAAAACATCAATCCTACGTAAAGAAAATAAACGCAGTAATTAAAACTCACGGTAAATTATATGTACAAACAATTGATAGAAGAACAAAAACAGAGAAAGGTTATATTGATGTTCTCGAAATCCTTTTCATTGTATGAAAATAGCAGAGGATTTTTATTATCAGGGTATTTCAACGAGATAAATGTCTTATGAGTGGAAAACACGTAATTTTTAGATTTTTCCAGGCCGGTTGGTCTGTTTTTTGAAGGTAGTAGAATATTTTCTCCGGTAAATTTTACCAAGCGTGAGTTTGTATACCGAGATGTTGTAGGTATAAAACAGAAAATAACTATTATTTACAACTATATGTAATGTGATCATTACTGACGTTTAAAAAGTCTGAAACTGACATATTACCTACTTTCACTTCCCATCCACGGGTGGGAAATTTTCCACCCGTGAGAGGATTTTTTTCTGTTTATTTTGAGGGGAGATATCTTTTACAACATTAGCACTTCTTAAGTTCTTTAGGATTAATGAACACAAAATTAACAAGAACTGAACTTTTCAAATAAAGGATTAATAATTTCTGTATGTACATATACACATAGATTCAAAAGTTTTGCACCACCTTCTTCGGATGCGCTAACAATTTTTTGTTGGCTTGTTTATCAAAGTTTACCATTTCAATATGTTCCACATTTTTTGCAATATACAGATGTGTACAGTTTTTTTTGTAAGATAACATTTTTAGTGCGATCATTTTAACATTCAAGGCATTTGATTTTTACGATTTTAAGTGCAAACATGAATCGTCAAGTCATAAGTGAGATTGACCGTGCAAGAATAGTGGCTTTAATTGAAGAAGGTCATTCTCAAAGGTTCGTGCAAACAGAGTTGGCGTTTGGCAAAGTGATGTGTCTCGTGTATGGAACCGGTATCTCCAGACCAATTCTCTTCGTGATAGACCTAGAAGCGGTAGAAGGCGTGTTACTAATCAGCGGCAGAACCGCTATATCCAGTTAACTATCCGAAGAAACCCGACCATGGCAATACCAACACTCCAAAGAGATATGAGACATGCGTTGGGAGTTCAAGTATTGATCTCGACATTACGAAGACGAATACTTGCGACAGGTTTGAGGTGTCGCCGACCAATAAGAGTGCCCAGACTACAACCTGAGCACAGAGTTAGCCGACTACAGTGGGCTCAAGAACACGCGGCCTTTCCTGAAGAATTTTGGAATTCGGTGTTTTTTTCCGACGAGACAAGGATTTGTTTGGTACAAGATAGCCATCGAATACGTGTGTGGCGGGATCCAACGAGAGTTGCTCAGCTTGCCCATGCTCGCCCCGTGCCGTCCTTCAGAGGAGGAAGTGCTATGTTTTGAGCCGGTATCATGTTAAATGATCGCACAGAATTAATTCATGTGGAGGGAACGATGACTGGTGATAGGTATCTCAGAGAGATTTTACATCCTCACGTGAGACTATGGCTCGCAGCTGTTGGCAATTCCTTCGTTTTTATGGACGATAGCGCCAAATCTCATCGGACCAGAGCTGTAAATGAGTATCTTGAAACTGAAGAGATCAATCGTTTGAACTGGCCTGCCCTATCTCCTGACATGAATCCCATAGAACATACTAGACATGCTTGCCAGGGCAGTGCAGGACGCAGAAATCCATCCAGGAGTGTACAAGAGCTTGTTCATGCGGCCCAAGAAGAATGGCGAAATATTCCTCAACAGAATATCAATAATTTGGTAACTAGCATGGGCAGGCGACTTCAAGCTTGCATAAATTCTAGAGGTGGAAATACTCTTTATTAAAAGTTCTCATGCAGGTTCTCACTTAACTTTTTCTTCAAAAAGAATCAATTTGTATTTAATTTATTCAATTTTTAAGAATACTTTTCATGTTTGAAGCAAGTTTATTATTGGATAATAAAATTTTTTGACAAATATACACGTTTTTTTTATTGAAACTAATTATTTGATTAATCTCTGATCCATTTATAATGAACACATTTTTTTTCGGAGATTTAGGGTAATGCAAAGGTTTTGAATCTATGTGTATTTAGGGATTATTGACATTATTGAAATTGATCGTTATGGTCGAACTATTGTAAGATGCTACAGAAACCATTAACCCATGCGTAATTTCTTTGCTTGAAAAGTTCAGTTCTTGTGGAACAGATGATGAACTCTTCATGGTGAGTGATGAAGGATTGGAGTAAGTAGTTTCGCCAGAGAGCAGATTAGCATTCTTCGTTTGATTGGAGAACGAAGTATCTACATAGCCTTCCGCCACGGTACTCGATTTCCATCCTTATCGTCACGCCGAAATCGTTAGTTTTTTTGAAGGGAGCTTCCTTGGGGCCTACTTAACACCCCTTTCGAAAATATGACGAGCTCGAGTAATTTTTTTTTCGGATTTTTGACTACTTTATATGCCTACCCCCACCACGCAAACCGGCAGATTAGTATACCGTTGTTATCAGAGGCACTTGGGGCATACGTGTTATACTTGTAATAAATATCTGTCGCTCGAGAATGCCCAAGTAACTGTTTTTTTCCTAACATTTTTGAAAAACCGTACACTCCATACCCACCGCTAAAATGGTTCTTATCATACGAACTTTTCTTTTCGAAATTACCATATCTTTCGATTTTGATAGGTCTCGAAGGCGCTCGAGAAGGTCGCTATTTAGCGACCTCGCCTTCCTAACTAAGAGTGGTGCTGGAGAATGTGATCTAGATTCAGAGGAAAAGCTCGCAGTGGGATGGGTGGATTAGCCACCTCATCAAATTCAATCTAAATGGTGGGATGTTTCTCTACAATGCTGGTTGAATATTTTTCAAATTCTCTAATAAATGCCTTATATTTGTATATCAGTGATACTCGAATCCGATGAATTTCCAAAAAAATCTTACCTATGACTTTTGAGAAACGTCGAATGGTCGGTCGTCGTGGAAAGTCCTGAATTGCCCTGAATTTATAAAGTAGGATTGCATTTTCACTTAGTGAATTTATAATGGTTTAAATTTCCATTTTCATGTAAAATTTTCCAATTCTGTTCTTTTCATGAACAATTTTGTTTTGCTTATTAAAGTGGCGCATTAGGCATCTCCTGTGAACTTCTTCAAAGCTTCCCAATATACATTCTCCTTATTCCATCATCCACGGAACAATCTTGGATAATTTATTCCCTTCTCTTCCCAAAAATACAATACCTCATTCCTTTTTTGTTTACAGACCAGGTAGGCTCGTGAAATGTTTTAATTGAATTTTATCAGCAAACAAACAGAGTATCTTAATTTTCAAGTCTAGTTTTATCTTTGGGCTATTTTATCTCTGTTTTGCTTCCTTTCGTAGAAATGATAAAACTATACAACCGTGCCAAATGGAAGGTAATTCAGCGTTCTAGCACCCATAGAATTTTTTTTAATAGACTGTTTGCGCAAAAGATAAAGCAGACTGTGAAGTTTCACACAAGATAAATCGTTCCATTCTATCTCAGGAATAAACTCCAATTCTTCAGGACCGATCTCACCTGTTAAATTTTTATTTTTTTTCAAACTCACCTTTGTATATTAACTGATAGTTCGTCTTTTTTAACAAGTATATACCAAAAGGCGGTAGAAATTATCTTACAACTAAGAGATATCTGTTAGCGGTTAGTTTTTTTGTACAATTTTTCAATATTCATATGATTATTTGTACTGGTATTGACTGGTAGACTATGACACATGTTTGCTCCATTATTTCCAATGGATACCGTTCATTACATAAATTAATTGTTCAATTTCCAGGATTTTCAATGTACACTGTAGCATAGATCCATCTTGGGTCTTGGGGAATAGCCTCATTCTACTTGTTTTTCACATAAAACTTTCTGTAACTTGACGTAGACTCTTCACACCTTTTGCACAGTGTTTGTTCCCCTTTCTAGTATAGAGAAGAATAGCTTCTGACCTCAACTTAGTGACAGTGAATTAAATAGCTCACTTCACTACTATAGGATCTAAGGAGTGTTTTGACCACTTTTATTACTGGTTAATCTTATCATTCAATCTGCTATGGTTGGGATTTCCTTTTATATTATTAGGTTAATGAGATGTTACTAGTGAATAGTTTAGATGTAGTACCAGTGTCACGTGATGATTTAGATAAGAACACACGATGAGAAGTAGAAACTAATATATTCAGAACAATTCAACTCGAAGATAAGGTATCAAAAGTCGGAGTAGATCTTGGAAGCATGTCTCACAACAATGCTCTGGGTAGAAGATATGAAATAAAAGTAGAAATTTCAAATGGAGATTACCCTTAAAAGAGCAATAAACACTCAATTTAACCTAATAATCTCCAATTGTGAGACATCAATGAAATCATAAGCATGCCCCGAGACCTGATACAGACTGGTCTGGGACTGCCTTTGAAACCTCCCAACTTGGAAAACCACTATAAAGTAACACTTGAGTGAGAACAATTAACTTGTTAGCAAAGAAACGACAAATACCTCAGCAAAGTCTGTAATGGCACTTATTGGTCTGAACCAACATTTGCGATATCCAAATACATGCCAAGACAGAAACACTGCAAATTCCTGGTTGACAAACCACTCGGATTTACTAACTAACGAGGTATTAAATCTCATCAGAGATGAAATAAGCAATGTGACATGATTACTCACCGTTGACTGTACTTGGGAAAAACATGCATACAATATGGCATAGAGATGAGCGTATTTGTCAGTTGTGATTCGAATCTCGCGGGAGTAGATCGTCCAGAAGGGAGACTATGGCGTCTGATTTAGAGAATTAGTCTTTTTACATAACCATTGCACATATACTACACTTATCAATACAAGATATATAGTTTATTTATGTTGCAAAACAAAACATTGTGATGTTGCCAAGCTGTAGTTTTTTTCTTCACTTGAAGAAAATATTCATCATTCACATTTGAATATGTAACAATAATATTGATAATAATGAATACAAATAGCCAATACTATTACTTACGTCTCTTACAGCAGTAAGCGGGAGAAGCGGGCCCCTATTTCGGCATTCTCGTTCAAAATATTTTAACAAAGATGTAACCTTCTCTTGACATTCTTCATAGTTCAGCTGCTTTGGCATTTTATTAACTACACAGTGCAGATTTGCCTGAGTAATTAGTTATATGAAAATAGCTGTTTCTTCAATCTTAGAAAAACAATGAATTTAAAAGCACCAAAAAAACTTGTAAATATTAGACGAGGATCGAATGTCAATGAACGTCAAAACAAACTGGAGAATTTCACCAGTTGATCTGACAACGTCTTGAAGTTTTGCCAACCCGTTAGCTGTCCTGGCTGTTGAGGATAAATTGTATTTACGGTTGTTGAATTAATATTTATTCTGATAAGCAGGAAAGTAACTGAAAATGACATCATCGTTTTTTATCGTGAAAATCCTATAAAAGTAGTAGTACGGATTTTTAAATGGAACACCCTTCTCCATACTCTTCGCTTTAAAGCTATGTAAATAGTCAATATTTATTTCGTGCAAATTTCCTGATAATAACTTTTCAAATTTGCTTTTCTATTCCTAGACACTGTTCTTACCGAACTGAAAAATCTCTTCCACAAACTTCTGTTTTCTGCAGCTTGACTATTAGATAAACCTAATATATATGCAAATCAAGTTCTCTCGTTTGTGTACTTTAGATTGGGATTAAATTGACAAACTACGGAAAGTCAACTAGTTTAAGAATTTGATGGACGTCATGGTAACTAAATGACATTCAATAATTTGACTTGCATTTTGTTTCATAATCATATCGTTATAAAAGCTTTTCATCTATTAACTCAACATCCTACAATAATAAAAAGTATAGTTTTTATGAGGGTTAAACCTAATTTTGACATAATTTAGGGCCGGTTTTACAAGAGAGATTTATACTAGGTATTAATAACAGTATAGTTATTCTGGGAATAAAGTTATACCAGAGTTTATACCTTGTATAAAACTAGTTGGTTTTACGATGCTTTTTTTACAGTTCTTGGAGTAACGTGAAAGTAGTTCATATAAATTGATATATCCTGTCAGTCCTGTCATATGGGATGTTTTTCTTCGTTAACCTCAAAACTTAACGAAGAGTGTTGTTATTGGATTTCAGCTGATTTCTTATTAATGGTAACTTTTGCTGTCGTAAGAGATTCTATTTATTATTTCAAATAATCCAGTCATTATATACATTTAAAAGTGAAAATGAACCGAGAAAGCCAAATTTTGGATATCACGTGGGGGGTGGCTAGGAAAGCTTAAGTTCAAATTGTCGACCAAAATAACCTTGTGCAATTTCCGCCATGTTGAAAAAACCCTTGAATTCAGTTTTTTCATCATAACTCGGTTCCCCGTTGAGATACGAAATTTTTTATGGAATACTTTTTTGTTGCTCTTCTCACGATCTACAATTAAGGTTGCATGCATTTTTCACGTATCGATCGTCGTTTTCGAGATATCGATCAAAAATATCAAAAATTTGGGGAGAATTTTTTTTGTTTCGCTATTTACTTTTTTCTGGTGAAAGATATCGAAAAATGTTTGAATTAAAACTTGTAGAGCGTGTCCAGACCTACAAATTCGTTTTTTTATTTCTCATTTCTGACAAAAATTACGACCTCTAGCGCGCCACAAAGTCAGTGAATCTGTGCCCGGTTTTCATTTAGCCGCTCGCTCGGTTGTATCCACGCGTCAAAAATGGATGGAAAATGGTTCAGGGAATTATTGCAATACAAAAAAAATTCATAAACCAGCCAAATTAGAAATCAAATACATAAAATTAATTGATGAAATAATTTTTATGCAGCAAACATAATGATTACAAGTGGTAATTTTTTTCACACGTTTTTCGTCGTTTGGATGATCCTGGCTGTTCAAGTTCCTCCTCCGTAGACTCTTCGAGTCGTGAAACCTCTTCAATCGCAGGAAATGATGTTGTGACGGTCGAAAAATCGTAATCATCGTCATCGTCGTGATCGTCGTTGAATAAAATTTCGACTCTGGCGACATTGTCACATGTCTGTCCACTGCAGTGCAGGCAAATAACGGAGCAATGGATTCCTGCTTTCCTGCAGCCACAAGCAGCTCCACACTTTCCTTTGCATTTGCACGAAATGAGTTTCAAAAGTTCAGGTGGAGCGGGTGCCGCTGTGGTGCAAATTGGTTCGAGCCCGTTATTTGTTTGTCGCCAACCCCATTCTTGAGGATCTTTGAAAATTCCGAGCCACGTTTGTACTTGTAAATATGTCCGGAAAACGTGTTGGCGGACTGCACTTTCCGTTGGTGGGAGCAGTGAAAGATTATTCGTCTTGCTTGTCGTCATTGATTTTGCGAAGCGATGGAATCGCAAAATATCCATCGTCGTGTCCTCTTTACGACCACCATAAAAAGCGATAGGGAACAGCTTTCCCGCGCAAGCTAGCATCTCCGGATCGACCTTTTCTTGCTTGAATAATTCTACCGATGACCGGAGGTTCGGATTCTTCTCGAGGGTGCTGATGAACTTCGACTTTCCAATGTTATAAAAAGATGACGTGGTGTCACAACCGCTGAAAGCATGGATGAAAAGAATGTTCTCAAGAACAGACTTATCATGCTTGAAAACAATTTGGAGAGTACACTTTTGCCGGTGTTTTGCCTTTGGCTGGTTTGTGGAAGAAAATATTTTTTTTCTCCATTGCAAGTCCGCAAATTAGGACCAAAAGATCGATATCTTCGCCAACGATTTCCACAGAGTCATGGAGCGATGCATAGTCACGTGCTCCATGGCGAGACGCCATGACGCGCCATGGAGACGCGTCGGGCGCGCTGGGGCCGATTTTTTGGCGCGCTGGAGGTCGTAATTTTTGTCGGAAATGAAAAATAAGAAAACAAATTTGTAGGTCTGGACACGCTCTACAAGTTTTATTTCAAACATTTTTCGATCTCTTTCACCAGAAAGAAGTAAATAGCGAAAAAAAAAAAATTCTCCCCAAATTTTTGATATTTTTGATCGATATCTCAAAAACGACGATCGATACGTGAAAAATGCTAGGACCTTAATTGTAGATCGCGAGAAGAGCAACAAAAAAGTATTCCATAAAAAATTTCGTATCTCAACGGGGAACCGAGTTATGATGCAAAAACTGAATTTAAGGGTTTTTTCAAGATGGCGGAAATTGCACAAGGTTATTTTGGTCGACAATTTGAACTCAAGCTTTTCTTGCCATCCCCCACGTAATATCCAAAATTTGGCTTTCTCGGTTCATTTTCATTTATTTCCCGATTTTTCCGACGTAATGACTGGACTAAAAGTGAATTTATCTTCCAATATTTGAATCTTCCGATGAAGAAGATATAGTTCCGCTATGAAGGAAACCAAAAACTATACGTGAAAGATAACTACTTAAATTATTTCTAAATTATCATTCTTTCATAACTCGTTATCCTAGGATCAATTACTTCGAAACCTCAGATGACGATGAGTGTGTGGCCAGATTTAGGTTAAAAAGAGTAAATCATAGGAGAAATATCTACTAGCTAGCTACAACGCGTCCGTTTTTTGCAGTTATATTCACTACAAATCAAAATAAAACTTCATCCCTTCAAATCCAAGTGTTAAACTAGTGTAAACAACCTGCGTTTATATCACTTTTTGAGGTTATTCGTAGAGTTACCGACATATCTGTCTGTTCGGCGACGATATAGCTTTTTCTAGACTTTCCGAGTATCCTATTCCATAATTAAACTTATACCTGCTTTGTAAAACGCTAGAATACATCTTATACCGAGAGTAGGCTTACTCTAAGAGCCTCCGTACACGAACCACATTTTGCTTTCGACCCGACCACAGAATTGCCGTCGCGTTTCAGCGAACTCGAGCTACCCATAAGAAACACTGCAGTCAAAACGGGCATCTGCAGTCTACTTGCAGTCGATCTCCGCCGAGTGGTCGCTGCTGCATCCGCCGTACACGAACCACATTCTTGTGGTCGTATGAATCGCGTTGCACCGTCGCGTTCGATGTCATTTGTACCTAAACGAATGCATCGACAAGTTGTTTGCAATGGAGAATATTTTTGATACGGATACATGTATCTGTGAAATTCAAAAATACCCATGTATATGGGATTACAAATGCGAATCCTACAGCAACAAAATTGAAAACCTTAAAGTAATTGCAAGTCTGTCTTCAGCTGGAATACTTTTTCTCATATTGGTGTCACAACGTTCAATTTTTGGTTTTAAAATTCTGAGTAATTCATCAAATGAACAGATTGACATTCTAAAGTAATTATAAAATTTTTTCCATCCTGCCGGAGTTTGCCAAATAAATTATAAAAGTTTCCTTCCCGTCTTCGCGCAACCAAAAGTTGATGTATCCAAAACGATCGTGCCTTCCTACGTCTTCTTCTTCTCCTTCTCAACATAAGAAGTAGTAATGCTTCTTCTTCGAAATCCATATGGAATCTAGCAGGTGATACCACAAAATATAGGATAAATATCAACACCCTGTGATGTGGTTGCAGTCGCTTCAACTACACGTGCGGTTCACGTGCAAGTCGACCACAAAAATGTCGCTGGTTCAACCGCAAGGTGCAGTTGACGTGACCACATTTCTGTGGTTGTCTCGACTGCAAATATGTGGTCCGTGTACGGCTGCTCTTAGTTTATACCACTATTGTAAAACCGGCCCGTAGTAAAAATATTGTTTTCTTGATAATATTAGTTGATCACGTGTCACCGAAAATTTGTTTGTTTTATTAAATGTAATGAGGAGACAACTTTTTTGAATAACCATGTACGGCAATGTGGAAATAATAAGAGAATATAAGCGTATTATCTCAAGCTATATTTTGGGAGGATGTGGTGGATGAGAGGAGTGGCAAGGCTCACGTTCTTAATCAAAGCAGACCCTCTAATCATATTCCCTCTATAAAGTTGAGGTTTCGGAAAAGAAATTTTTTCACTTCTCCACTTGGTTGATAGTGCCTCAGATCTTCTACGATTGATGTTTCCGAGATATATTTTGCTTCAGGCCTTGAAGGCATTTTCAGAGAGATGCTTTGCCTTTGCCTGTATTTTGCATTTCAAATCATCAGTTTCATTTAACCTGTATTCCTCACCATTTTCCGAAATATTTTTAACATTACGGATCTACAAGCCAGGAAGAAGTTTCATAAAATTTTTTTTTTTTCTATGACAACCTCGATAAATATTTATTTTTTCCACGAGCGGGCGGAAAATTGAATTTTCCACACACACATAAGTCTGTGTACCTAGTATTAGAAATTGCAATGAAGAAAATATTTACATATTTCTTCAATTTATATATTAATTCTGATAGAAAGCCCATTAGCGGCGAATTCGGAGTAATGAAATATTATCAGTTTACTCCTTTAAAAGTTTTTGCAATGTATGCATGTATTAAACGTGAACGATATGTTGTCATGGGAAAAGTATAGTATGCAATTCGCAACAAAATGGGCATCATTTTGTGCTCATTGCATGATATACTATTTTGTGAGTTGCTAGAAAGTTTTTGGTACACCTAAATTCGATTACTCGACTACCTCAACTCGATTCTTATTCTTTTATTTTGGAAATATTTTTCGTACCATTCCAAATCTTTTTTTTTTGTCCCTTAAGTATTGTCATTTTCGCATTTTCTCGTCACCGCTTCTCCGTTGATTCAATACTGATTTATGGACCAGTTTTCTTTTGTCAAGTTCTTAAAACTTCTATTAATCAATTTATTGATTATTTGATTCATTTTTCTGTTTAATTTCATAAGTAAAATTTGGATTGAGTGATTACACTCACAAACTAAAGGTTATCTTTCTCGATATCATTTTTCTCTATGCCCTAGCTTCATAAAAACTTAATTCTCTAAAACATAGTCTCACTTTGAAGGTTAAAAGAGTATAACAGGTGATGCGAGGTAGAAATCCTTACTTTTAGTCCATTTCAAGTATTCATAGGAGCAAAACAGTTCCAGTTTTCAGCAGAAAAAATCTGTTCTTCTATTTAGGAGTGTTTTTTGGCAGTCTTATACCAATTTCGACGTTACGAGGAGAAAGCTAAGTGCTTTTAAAGCCACTTGGCTGTCCGATGAAATTTTTATTGTTCTGAGTGTGATTGGCTTGTTTCAATCTCTCCAATCTCTCCAATTGCGCAAACTCCCGCCTGAAATACGTTTGCATAGCATCCTAGAGGGTTTGAAATTTCTTTTCCTGGTTTGCGCCCGTATACACTGCACTAGAGACTGGTGGAGAGAGGTGTTTTTGAACCCTCGGTGAACCAAGAAATCTGTGACTTTGAACTGTAATTTGTGAAACATCAGCATTCTTCAACAAATGGTGAATAAATCTGCCAATATTTTCTGAGGAAATCAAGATTTATACGAGGTTGTCCAGAGAGTTGATACAGAGAACGTTTCCTTCTCATATTGTATAGCTTGCAATTTTTTTTACACTCGTCCAAAAGTATCTTACTTTTTGTATCCTCCAAGACTTTGGTAGTCTATATACTTTCATGAAACCTTAATGAAACTATGTTGGAGAGTTTTATTGCCTTTTTAACTTTATAACAAAAATAATGACTATCCTCATTTTCCGCTTTGATAGATCTCGTGCTCTAGTGATGTTTATCTAGTGCAAAAAAACACAGAATTCCATAGAAATATTTTCAAACAATAATAGCCAATAATAACAAAGTTTTGCTTTCAACAAGTTCCAATGAACATACTCATAATTCAGTACTATTACTTTTGTGAAAAAAAAAGTTTGCTACACTAAACAATGTTTATATTTTCTCAAAACATTTTATTGTTTTTTTGTCAACAGCAGCTTCTCAACTAACCGTACTAGACATAATAAATCGATCATATCTAGCTTCATCTAGATTGATGTGATTTGATTGCGGAAAAGGTCGTTTTTGTTGTTTTAGTTGTAATAGGCACTTTTAGAACTGTATGATTGAGTCGCCGATAATATCTGCAGTTCCTATGATACGTAAAAGGGTTGATTTTCAAGCGTTGCATATAACAATATAATGGGCTCGTTTACTAAAATTTTTAAATCATTTTTAACTGTCGTAAAACAAAGTACTAAGAATAAAAATATGATTCTGAAAATTTCATGTCAATAGAATATGTCGTTCTCCCAATACATCCAATTAAACAAGCAAACCGTAGTGAGGAGAAGACTATGACTGTGACGTTACCGCATATGAAAGTTAATGTGCACTAACATAACGCTTCTCACTGTAACGTGCCTCGCATAGAATGTATTTATTTTGAATTACTTACAAAATTTTGTGTCAATACCTAAAATAAAATGTGTGGACCCAATTTAAAAAACAGACTCATTAAATCTTCCTGAAGTGGATTTGCTAATGATTATGAAGTTTTTTAATAAAAAACACGAGTTTATTAAATTATTATTTTATACTATGTGACACATCGTTTTTGGCTGTTTTCCGGCCAGAATGATTAAAAATGTCAATATTTTCATGAATACATGTTCTCTCAAATGATATACAGGGTGATTCAAGATGTTTTATTTTATTCCTGTTCTGGTGAACAAAGTTACGGAGATAACGCTACAGGTTACTCAGTAAAAAATTGCAATTTTCTTAACTGCAGACCGCCCAATCAAAGGAGCTTCTCCAAATGCTATTTATGATGAATTTGTAGTGGAAATTAAATCACCAATGTTGAAAAAAACAAGAAAAACTTATTTCGATGAAGCAGGTGATATTGGTTTCAAATGTTTACATCAGATTCAAATACACATGTACCTCACTGGTAAGAAAAGTGATACTTGTTAGAGCTGATCCGGACTTTGAATCAAATAAAATAATTTCTTTTGAAACATAATATACGCCAGTTTTGTCGATGATCTACTGAAAAAGATCACTGAACCATTATTTTATTAAATAATTTTGAACATTACAAGCAATAGGAACAATATTATCTACTTTTTTTAATAAATTCAGATTAGTACAAGCGTGTGGTTTTCAAAACCCTCTCAATATGGATTCACACCGTATTTTATGAGGTAATCTATAACGATTCTGATTGAAGAAAAATAAAATCCTAAAAATACACAAACAAAGTATGTTGACTTATCAGTGAATGCTTTGAGTCTTTTTATGGTTTTCCTCTATTCCGTTTTTTTTGCATCCTTATTAATAGAAATAAATCTTTTGTTAGATGTTTTAATCGTAGTATTTTTACATTCTGGAACCACACAATATTTATAGCTTTTTTTACTCTCGTTCTGGTCCATTGTGTCGAATAGTTTAAATTATTCATAAACGTTCTTATTTCACAAACATAACACTGTTCAGAGTCTGCTAAAAAGTATAAAGAAAAATAATAAGCATATAAGCAAGCAAAGTACTGTTACTAGCTAAGTAGTCATCTAACCGAAAACCGATCGGCGCGGTATCCGCTCTCTGAACGAGAGATTTCATATGCGATGACGTCACGCCTGAAACTCTAAGAGAAGCGCTGTTTAATGTTTATAATTTTTTTAGGCGACTGAGGAGTCTCGCTGACGTCTAATTTTTTGTACAGAGCCTCAAAATAATATGCTCTTCCTAATAGTAAAATAAAAAAAAATATGTAAATGAGCCCATTGGCGGCTGTCATAAATGATTATGGTATTTAGGTAGCCCAACGCCAAGGTTTCAGACCACTTCGATTGAAGTTGAACCTGTACTGAATTTTTAAAGTTCATAAGTGTGTTGAAAAATGGAATATAAGCTGATTCAAGGAGACTGACATGTCAAATCATAACCATTAGTAGTTATTCACGTAACTAGTTATGGAAAGAGCGATATTGTTCAACAAGCGTAATATTTGCCAAAACAAGCGCTAGCGAGTTCTGCAAATTACGCGAGTTGAACAATGTTGCTCTCTTTATAACGTGTTTACGTACAACGTTTTATCTAATTCCGCGCTTTTATAATATTTCATAGAATCTTCAATTACAATGGTAATATTAAAGTGGATTCAAATGGTTTAAAGGTGTTTTTCTCTTAAAAAAAAAAAAAAAGAAAAAAAAATATGAAGTATTCACCCGGAAAATTGACTTACTTCAAATAACTGTGTCCTTAATAATGTTTTTTTCAATGTTTATAAATCTTAAAATACTATTGAATTAAAATTATGGGGTAATTGTGAGTTTAAATAATGGAATGATTGTCAGTTTTGACAGTACCTACCTAATTAATAAATTATTCTTTGAAACTCATGTAGCATCTTTATGTTGAAACTTAAACAGTTACGTGAAGTTTTCACATAACTACTTTTCATAACTGATATATGGAGGTTATGAAAAATGTGACGTTACCCAACGTCAAAGAGTGACTTAAAGTGTCACATTTGATAGCGGCATTAGATAAAAAGATTTTTTTCTACTAACGTGCGAAAAGTGAATCTTTTCCGCACTAAAAAGCGTGCGGAAAGAGTCACTTTTCCGCACTAGTGCGGAAAGTAAATTTATCGACATTTGAGGAACTCCGCTAAAGCGTCGTTCGGCCATCTGCAATAGCGTGCGGAAAAGTATCACTTTCCGCACTAGTTAGGTAAACTACTATACTTGATCATCAAAAGTTCGTTAAGACTTTTCAAATTCAGAAACCCATTCTTTGCTACATCTTGACCACTAATTCTCGATTGAGATTCTTTTCTTGTGACTTATTATTTGTTGAATTGAAAAATTCTGAAAGCAAAAAGCCCTTTTCAAGTGTCGTACGTGAGCCAATGCTTGGGAATCACCGGATATTGACATATATGTACATGTATCAAAAAAATTTAATCTCTACACATATGAAGCAAGTAAAAGTTTCCATTGAGTTGGAACATATTTCATTTCGTACAAGATAGAAATTCTTATCGAGTTTTGTAGGTACACGTCTGGCCAGAGGCATTGCTTATCAGAAACTTTCAGAAGTTGACACAATACGATCCATAGATGAGCATTTGGCAAGCTGTATTGTTGAATTTTGGAAAGTAACTTTTGAATCGATCGCAATTAAACACAATACCTATAGAAGTCAGTAAGCATTCTGCTTCATCTTTTGTACTTAAGAAAAAACTTACAATGTTGAAAATCTCGTTCGGATTTATTTTTCTCGCAAATATACGTAACAGTATTGAATACAAGACGAATGATTACGATGAAATGAAAAATTGGATTAAATTAATTTATTCCTTCCAAACCATACACTCATTTAACAGGCTAGATGAATAACCAGATATACTAATAGCACACTTTGTTAACAACCAACATCTAAATCGATTCTCTCATTCCAGAACAAGGATAACAATACAAACAGCAAACGTCACTTATTCCAATAACAAGGCCGTGCTGTGTGACAATTTGAACTCAATAAAAATAATTATTCTTTTATATATCTATCACTCGCGAAATAAATTTCAGTTGCTGTCTAAATTGAGTTATTATAATAGTATTTTATGCAATGAGCACAAAATGATGCCCATTTTGTTGCGAATTTTCAAAGAAGTCGACTGTAACTTTGTTATTTTAAATGAAACACTCTGTATATTAATACATTTTTAAAATCTACGTAGAATTTTAATATAGTTTTGTCTGAAAACTTTTTTCGAAAAATGCATACTTTTTGAGTTATTAATTTTGTTGTAAAAAATTTGACGGTTGCGGACCCTTGTAAATAATTTTTTTACGAAGATACCCTTGAAAATATGAAAATGGTTTCTGTTCGGTTGCCTTAAGCAAGGTCAGACCTATTTGAATCTATGTTGAGATATTTTTCATTTTATACAGGGTGAGTATAGAAAGTGTTCAAAGTTCAACTTCATAAATATCAAATTTCTTTATTTTTTTAAATATAACCACCCGTTTTTTTCTATTTTAATGCATTCAGGGTTGAAAAATAAGGCAAATTCATGTATACTTTCTTATACCTAAACCTTACCGTTATCCAGATATTAAATTTTTCTGTAAATTTTTAGAGATGCAGGATATCTTACTGCAAATAAAGCACTTATTTTCTTGTAACAACTTTGCCATATTTACCATGTATTAAAAGCAAATTTACATAATCTTTTTTATTTCTTAGTGCTTGTATCAACGGGTCAAAATAAAATTTAGATCACACCTGCATCTCTCAAAATTTACAGAAAACATTCAATATATGGATGACGGTAAGGTTTAGGTATAGGAAAGTATATATGAATCTGCCTTTTTTTACCCCTGAATGCATTAAAATGGAAAAAACGGGTGGTTCTATTTAAAAAATGAAGAAATTTGATATTTATGAAGTTAAACTTTGAACACTTTTTATACACACCCCGCATAAAATGAAACATTTTTCAACATGAATACGTCTGACCTTGCTCAAAGCAACTGAACAGAAACCATTTTCATATCTTTAAGGGTATCCCCGTAAATAAATAATTTACAAGGGTCTGCAACGGTCTAATTTTTTACAAAAAAATCAATAACTCAAAAAGTATGCATTTTTCGAAAAAAGTTTCCAAACATAACTATATTGAAATTTTACGTAGATTTTAAAAATGTATCAATATACAGGGTGTTCTATTCAAAATAACAAAGTTGCAGTCGACTCCTGGTAGAATCGGAAGTCTGCCAACTTTAAAAATATTTTAGTTAAAAAGATCGTATCCGAAAACCCAAACGTAGAGATTTTCATGATTTTACTATGAGTATTTTACAATATACAGTTTTTACTCGTCGTGGGACACCCTGTATATATAGGTAATCGTGACTGGAAGTTGCTCATAGTAGATGGAGGTTTTCTCTGATGACTGATGTCGCAGCCAGTAGAAAATATAATCAACCGGTTGAAATATATTCACAATCGATGGAAAATATTCCCCACCGGGGGAAGACATCACAAACTATAGTCTTCAACCGGCTGCACCCTGCTAGAAGTTTGTCTTTACTAGCAAAGTGCAGTTATAAAAATTTACATACAGGATTAAATACATTTTTTACAAGTACAGAAAAATGAGAACATTGGTAAGAAAATAATGAGTGAAACAAATCTATTTACACAAATTACAGCGTAACATATATTTAAATATAAAATTTAAAATAATAATTATCCAAAATCACCACTAGTTTACCTGCCCCTACAACAACCAAGCTTGATCATCCAAATTTTAAACCCAGTTAAAAAAACATGCAAATACCTAACAACATAATACAAGGCAAATTAAAAATTGTTAAGGCTGAAAAAAAAATTCTGTTGCTTCAAACTGAAAAACTGAAAATGAATATTAATTAATCTGGAACAGAAAATCAAACGGAATTAAAAAAATTCACCAAAAACTTGATAAAAAAATAGTGGGAAAAACTTGCAAGTAGCCATTTTGCATATAACAATGTTGGCAATCACGATATTTTGACAGACAAGGGCAACAATTTCTGCAACAGAAAATCAAACAAAATTGAAAAATTCAACGAAAAATCGATGGAACCCATGAGACCTGTGAGAACTAGGCAACAATTTCTGGAACATAAAATCAAACAAAATTAAAAAAATTCAACAAAAATCAGTATCAGGAAACCGGAGCAGCATGACTTACCCATTTATTTTGAAAAAAAGGTACCAACTTGTAAAAGGCTGGATAGTAGTTTGTAAAGTATATGGAATAACACAGCTCACCTATGAGTGAATGTTAGCAACAACCTAGATCTATGTCTTTTGAAAGAAGAACCTGCGAAGAAAAGTAGTATAATAAACAAATAATATTTCAAATTATTGCATTGCTTACCTGGGTTTTCACTTTTCACACTGACACTACTTGTAAAAAAATGTTGGTTCGAAACAATAGGGGTATACATTTTACAAATATAGATGATGCATTATAAAAATTCAATATAGATAGTTACTCACTTTGTTGGGATAGACGTATATTTTATGTTACCTTAAACAAAAAATAGAATAATTATTGAAATGTAACCATAAAAATGATAAGTAATTTGCAAAAAACAGTTGAGGGTTTAACAGAAATCCGTTGACAAAAAATCAACGAAAATTTTTTCAAGACATTAAAATCGAGTACATGATCTCATGATGACTCACTTCTTATATAAGAACCCTTATTTGTCATGTAGGTATATAGAAATATTTATCTGCAGTCTTTTCATATTTTGGAAAATTCGGGTATAAAGAACAATAAAATAATTTAAAAATGGATTTTGAATAAACAATATTCCAATTTTGATAATCAAATTAATTTTGAAATGCATATGAGCAAATTAAAACCAAATACACTATTGTAACATTCTTTTTATATTAAAAATCGGAAGTTGATTATTTATATGGGATGAAAAATGGAAAGAATGTTGTATTTATTTAATGCTAGTAACTACCAGTGAATAAAATAAAAACCTACCCCTCTAGAATAATGTATTAAGCTCTAATCCCCGGATTCCATATAGGTACACCATTCAAGTACACTCCAGATTTCTTGAAACAAAAAATAAAATAAATTTCAAACCCCAGATACAAATGAAATTTTCACTTTATATTCCCCCAAAGCAGGTTCAATAAGAGGTAGTAATATGATTCATCTCTTATATAAGAATAATTATTTGTCATAGGAATATTCACCGGCCGGCTTTTGAGTATTTTGTTATAAAATAGTAGTTTACCTAACTAGTGCGGAAAGTGATACTTTTCCGCACGCTATTGCATATGGCCGAACGACGCTTTAGCGAGTTCGGCCAGCAATCGCGTGCGGAAAAGTCACTTTACGCACGTGTTAGGTACACTATTTTTTCTACTAGCATGCGGATAAAAGCCCAAAAGTTAACATAAAGAAACATTTCCTATTAAAAACATATCAACAAATTAATTATTATTATTTTACATTCATTTGATGAGGCTTATACCAGGGCCGTTAAAAAATTATTGAAGCGTACGCGTTCCTCTTTATTGAAAATTATAGCAGAATTCTAATAAATTTCTTAATTTTTCAGTCATTTGGTAAACTTGGATATACAAAATACATATTTTGAATATTCAAATGTCAGTATATTCCTCAAATGTCAATAAATTTACTTTCCGCACTAGTGCGGAAAAGTGACTCTTTCCGCACGCTTTTTAGTGCGGAAAAGATTCACTTTCCGCACGTTAGTAGAAAAAAACATTAAAAGAATACAAAAATGGATTATAAATGACTAAAATATCAATACTGATAATCAAATTAATTTAGAAAACCCAACTAAAGAAATGGTCTTTTAAATTCAAAAGTATGAAAAAATAAAAAATTACCCCATTAGAAGAATATATCTATTTCAAACACCAGATACAAAAAATATTTTCATTTAATATTCTCCTAAAGCAGCCTCAATATGATTCACCTCTTATATAAGAATAATTATTTGTAATAGGAATATTCACCGGCCGGCTTTTGAGTATTTTGTTAAAAAAAACATTGAAAGAATACAAAAATGGATTATAAATGACTAAAATATCAATACTGATAATCAAATCAATTAAGAAGAGCCATTTAAAGGAATAGTCTTTTGAAATTAAAAGTATAAAATAAACAATTACCCCATTAGAAGAATGTATCTAGCTCTAATCCACGCCTTCCATGTAGGTACATTTCACTTGCACATCACTACACTTCACTACACTTCACGATAAACGAACTCAAAAAAATAATATAAATTCCAACCACGCACTTTGAACCGACCGAACCGAAAGTTGAACCGCTACTGAATAATGGCATCCACTAAATTTACCTATTCGTTAAATGTACTTGTTAGTCACCTGTTGAATAAGAATATCTATGATTAAAATACCTATACTGGCAGTCCTATGAGTTATTAAAAAGACTTTCAGTCCTGTTCATATACTTTGTAGGTATTATAATGAAAAAGGAAAAGTAAAAAGGTACAAAAAGCGAGCAGTATAATATACATTTATAAATATAGTGAATTGTGGAGTATTAATTATTATTTCTGGAAGTTATTTTTAGAAATTAACCATAATCTTTTTTAAATTACCTAATTCAATATTTCTGGATCGTGCACTTAACTGGATCCTATTCCTAGTAGACTATAATATTGAAAGAATGTGATACAAAATAGTGGTTTACCTAACTAGTGCAGAAAGTGATACTTTTCCGCACGCTCCCTAAAGCGTCGTTCGGCCATCTGCAATAGTATGCGAAAAGTCACTTTATGCACGTGTTAGGTACACTATTTTTCCTACTAGCATGCGGAAAAAAACCCAAAAGTTAACATAAAGAAACATCTCTCATTAAATACATATCAACAAATTAATTATTATTATTTGACATTCATTTGATGAGGCTTACACCGGGGCCATCAAAAAATGATTGAAAATAAGTTTTTTTTTAATTGAAAATTATAGCAGAATTATAATAAATTAATTAATTTCTCAGTCATTTGGTAAGCTACAAGCGTACAAATATATATTTTAAATATTCAAATGTCTGTATACTTCCCAGAAACTTGACAAATTTACTTTTCCGTTTTAGTCCAGTAACTGAAGACCTGAAAATAGGCAAACCTATCAATATATTTGTCCAATAATTTTTTTTTGGTTGATTTGTAGGTCTTGACAGGTACTTCGAAGGGAGAAAAAGTTCTCCAAGATTGCGCCTTGGCTAAGGGTCCAAAATGGCCCCTAAGCCCCCCAAAAAACGGTTTTCCGCCATCATCTCCCGAAATATGCAATTTGGACAGTTTTTGTTTGGGTAAAAAGTGAAGGTCGTTAAATTATTTACAAAAATGGTCCTTATTTTTTTCGAGACTTCAATAGTTTTCGAGATAATCGCATCCAAACGTCCCCTCGCTTACGCTACCTCTAGAAATGCTACCGTCTATAAAATTAACTTGTAAACCGGCGGCAAATTCTTCCAGAACTCGGTCAAAAATTAATATTTTCCGATGATTTAAAGTTCATTGTAATGGGAATATCCGTAGGTATCAATATGTGTACCTTAAACCCCGTTCTCGCCCGTCGAGGACAATGCAAAAAGTGGCCAATGTTATTTTTCCCCAATATTTTGGCCTCCTGCATTGAATCATTGACATTTTATTTATTTTAAATGGTTTATCATCCCTTGTTTTTTCAAATGGGGTCTGGGGAGGTCCTGAATGTTCCTAGGAATTTTTTTTCAGTATCTTTTTGGCGTTTCAATAAAAAGTTTATTTATTTATTTGCATTTTTCAGTCGGGAGTTCTCACAAATCTTTCAAATTTTCCCGGTCCCTGGAAAATGAGTGCATTGTATTCCGGATAAAAATATTGGTTCAGAGAGTAGACATAGTAAGCTTTCAAATGGTGTGCATTTAATAACAAAATAATTGAACATTAGTTCTTTATTTTCGCTTGTTTACAAGATTTGTGAGAACTCCGAAAACGACTGAAAAATGCAAATAAATAAATAAACTTTTAATTGAAACGCCACAAAGATACTGGAAAAAATTTCCAGGAACATTCAGGACCTCCCCAGACCCCATCTGAAAAAACAAGGGATAATAAACCATTTAAAATAAATAAAATGTCAATGATTTAATGGAAGAGGCAAAAATATTGGGGAAAAAATCATTGGCCACTTTTTAAGTGGGTTTAAGGTACACATATTGATACCTACGGATATTCCCATTACAATGAACTTTAAATCATTGGAAAATATTAATTTTTGAACGAATTATGGAAGAGTTTGTCCGCCGGTTTACAAGTTAATTTTATAGACGCTAGCATTTATTGAGGTAGTTCAGCTGCGTAAGCGAGGGGACGTTTGGATGCGATTATCTCGAAAACTATTGCATTTTGGAAAAAAATGATAGGGACCATTTTTGTAGATACTTTAACGACCTTCTCTTTTTACCCGAACAAAAATTTTCCAAATTGCATATTTCGGGAGATAATGGTGGGAAACCGTTTTTTGGGGGGCTTAGTGGCCATTTTGGACCCTTAGCCAAGGCGCAGTCTTGGAGAACTTTTTCTCCCTTTGAAGGACCTGTCAAGACCTACAAATCAAGCCATAAAAAATTATTGGACAAATATATTGATAGGTTTGCCCCTTCAGTTACTGGACTATTTTCACATTTCAATTCGTTATTTATATTGAACAATATCGTCCTCACCGTTTACCTGACCAAGTACGTGTAGAAAATAACTTCAGGAAAGTTGATTACATTTAATGTCTGACAGAACACGAATACCAGTGAATAAATACAAAGAAAATAGGAAACTTGTTGTTTATATTTAATATATTAAACTTCTGGCGCATTCGATGTAGTCTTGTGTACGATGACTGGTAAATTGGAGTAGTTGTTTTTTACTCAAGATGCATGAAAAGTCAGTTTCAGAGTTTTAATTATTTTGAAAGTTTCATAGTTGAGACCGTAGTTGATACAGTCGAAATGAGTTGAGTGTTGGAAACGGAAACAAAAATTCTTGAACGAAAGTCTATGTCTCTAAGCACAGTTTCACGAGACAACTGGGAAAAAACACACGTTTACATTTTTTGATATCAAGAAGATGAAAAGTAAATGATTTGACCAAGAGATACGCATTGAGATAATAAAAAAAACACGTTCCTTTGGAAATGCCGGATGAAAATGGAGCAGTTGCGATTGTATCGAAGAATTAGTCCATATAATCCCAATTTATTACTGTCCGCTTTTTTCATCCACTGTAATATTCCTATCATATTGAGGCCTCCAACCACATTGGCTTAGCTCCTTAGGATTTCCTTTGAAATCATCAGTATTCTACCAGCGATTATATTCTTCATACTCTGATATTTTTCGCCAGTTTTTTCTATTTTTAAACGATCTATTGTGCCCCCATCAGTTTATAAGGAGTGTATCGGAAATTGGTAGCTCCTTCCGTCCTTTTTCCCGGAGTCATTTTAGGATATCGTCAGGCTGATACCGTTCAAGGGTTCCGGCCTCCAAATGGGTGTTTTTGTCTCCCTTTTTGTTAGCTACTTTTTAATTTTTTCCTACTCCAGTTTTCCCTGAAATCGAGAGGTGACTATCTTGTCCTCGCCTAGTTTATTGAGTCTGCTTAGGCATTCCCACACCATTTTGGAACTTACACAAGAGCCAAGTGCGAATACTACGGTTTTTTGGTTATCTAGATCACCTCGGATATCCTCCGTAATGTTGTACCAGTACAATCACCATAGATCTACATGCCCGGTAAGCATGCTGATCCGGGTGGGTAGACTATCTGGGTAGCTATTCCTGAAAATCATACGATCCGGTGTAACTCTTGTACGATGGGGTCTATCCCGTGCGATCTATCGACTCCCACGGTCGAAGTCGACTAATTCTTGAACCATGCGATCCGAAGCGTATGATTTTTATGAGATCAATAATATCGGATCAAGGACCAAGAATATAACGACGATCGCCTTATGTGATCATTCGCCATAATTCTATGACGCTCATTGTAATATAACTATTAATAAATCTTCCATCGCTCAAGCTTCAAGCACAAACGGAGTTAGACTAATTGGTCCTGAGGATTTTGAGTTTGTTTTCCCTTGTTCCAGCTGCTTCAATTAATGTGGAGGAATTTAGTCTTGTCCTTGATGGAGCAATGCTGAGAAAATCCCATCTGATCCGGGTGCATTGGGAGGTTAAGCACCCATTTCAATATTCCGTTACTACAACTTTGTAGTACTTTCTCTCTGAAGTCATGACTCTCTTATTTGTACTACTTCAAGACAAATAAGTTTTTAGTAACTGTTGCTTCCTTTCTCCTTATTTACGGTATATTTCCGTTTGGCTTCCTCAAAGCCATATCTCTGTTGACCCTACTTTTCGCTATGACTTCGTAAAGTCTTGCCGCAAAGGATATTGTGTTGATATCTTCACAAAATGTTTTGGAGCTATTTTTGTCGTAGCTTTCCTTATTTGTTTTCTATATTAGAAAGGTGCCGGGTTTGAGATCTTAGTTCTGAAAGATTTTTATTCCACCAAAGTACATCTTTGTTGCTTCGTTATTCGTGGTTAGGGCAGCTCGATTTAAATGCATCAATTATTGTTATGTTCAGGCCCTGAAGCTTATTTTCAGTTCGAGATGGTGCTCAGCTCTTCCCATTCTTTTTATACGTGCTAGGTTTTTTAGACATGTGTTATGGTTCGGCATAACCTACTCGACCCAGTCACAAACTTTTTAATGTTGAACCAATTCCCAAACTAACAGTTTTGTTGAAATTACTCCATTCGACTCTATAATCTCCATAATCTGAATCTAAATAAAAGGATGCCTTGAAGTTATCCGGCTCTTATTTCCATGTCTAGAATCTAGCAGTATTTCCTACGAATAAATAAAAGTTAAAAAGACTGCATTTAAATGAAATTTCATCCACACAACAGTGAAAACAAAACATTGTATGTTTATTTACTTATGCCTTCGGGAATTGGTACATTTTCTGGTTACACAGATTTGACTAGGTTTTGTAATTGTATGCATGAGGGAGAGAATGTAAAACGGGTGAGTATTTATTTACTTCAATGCGAGAATTACGTTTTTAGCCACAAAAGAATTGTTTCCACATATTATATTAGTACGAAAACTAAATTGGAAACTGGAAATTTATTTCATTTGGAGTTGATGCAGTTATTCAAAAGTATATTACTTTTCATCAAAATAATACCGTTGAATCCGTATAATAAAATTGTGTTTCAGCCGGAAAGTTTCAATTTAATTTTCCAGTGAAATTTTTCTTTTTTGACTGGCATTATCCATCAGTGGTTAATTAACATAATTTTTGCTTACGTGACGTGTTGCTCCTCTACAGTACCATGCGTGTGCTTTTTGTATGGGCGATGGATTGCCATGAGCGTACGATGTGAATTTTGTGGGGTGTTGATTTATCCGTAGGTATCTAGCATGGGCGACGGGCGTACAATAAAATTTCGAATAGGGGTGCCTGTAACAACTTTTGTTACTGTTTGCTTGCATAATAATACCATGGAGCAAGTATTTGAAAGAAATTTGTGAGTAATGGGAAAAGTGTGAAAAGTTCTTGAGATGCCTTGACCGATTTTTGGTTAAAAAAAAGGAGTTGATAGCGGTGACTGTAATCTTGTTACGTAACCGCGTCACTGACGTGTTGCGCCTCTTCTTTATATGTTCCTTTGGGTAGGTAACGATGAACTTTCTATAAAGGGCTAATTTGTTTGAGAGAAGTTGCTTTTATCATAGGCGAATATCGAAATTTTATAAGGGATTTAATTTAACCATGTTGTCTCTCGTTTTTGCTTTATTTCTCCTATCACTCTTTTCCATGTTTGCTTCAGTCTTCCTTTTTCTTCAGCTTTTTGTACCTTGGATTCACACACCTGCATGACAGGCATCTTATTATTCATTCTTTGGAGATGCTATAGTTTATTCCTTAATATCTGACAGCACAGTAGCCTCATTAAATATTCAAATAGAAATTTATCTTTTACAGAGTGATCCTAAGAATTTTACAAGTAAATACTAAAATTCTAATGCAAAACAAGTAGGTGTCTGTATTGGTTATCTATACATCCCTGTCTCAGCTCAAAATACAATATGGTAATAAAACTGAACAATGCCAGATAAACGATAAACATTGCGGCAGTGGCGGAGATTACGATATTAGTTCACTTTGCTTATTTAATCAAATTCGGTCAACATTACAGTTGAAATAAAATTCATTCTTTCAGGCCTATTAACAAGTTATATTTTCATTTTTATTAAATTAAACTAATCAAAGAAAATATAGTTCAATTTTCATAATTCAAATTTATTTACAATGAATTATTGTATATTAAGTAACAGTGGCGGCTGTACCTTAAGTGCACTCGTGCGCTGAACCACCAATTCAAAAGATTTAAAAATTACAAAATATTACTTCATCTTTATTTTTAAATTACCATTTTAATATTTATTTTTTAAACATACAAAAACGTATAAAAAATTAAATTTCCAATTATGGTCAAAAAGTTTGAGCGCTTTACTAAACTAATATCGTGCCGCGTGCGCTTCGGCGAGTGCACGAGGACTGCTAATACATCTTGTATGAGATACGAATTAATACGCCTGACGCGTGAAACAAAAGATAGTTCATAGAAATGTACCGAGTAATGAGACAATTCTTAATAAGTTAATAAGTAAAGTAAACATTCCATTTATGGGAAATAAAAAATTCAATCTATAGTATCATCCTCTGCGCTGGCCATACAAGAATCATCCGAAGACTCGTCGAGAGAGATCACTATCGGTTCTATAGTTTGTTCCCACATTTCCTCCTCCTTTTCAATTACATGATTCACAGCATCTCTCCAGTTATTGTTTCATTTTAAATGTTTTATTATGTCTAGCTGCATAACCTTTCATTTGGGCCCATATTAACTCTATCGCATTTAATTCACAATGGTATGGCGGCAAACTAAGCACTGTTATCCCACGATTCTTGGCTATTTCATCAATAACAAACTTTTTAAATTGTAGCTTGTGATCTGAGGCAAACTTTAGAAGTTCTTTTTTCAACATATCATCCTCAAATGGTATATCTTTTACGATTAACCAGTTTCTAATATCAGCTGTTCTCCAAGAGGTAGATTTTCTGTTGATCGCTAATGATAAGTGGCATTGTCCATAACGATTACAGCATTATTTGGAATTAACTCGACCATTTGTGTAAAATACTCTTCAAAAACATCTGCAGTCATTTCTTCATGATAGTCTTTGGTTGATGTAGACTGAAACTCCAGTAAAGCACCTTCAACGAACCCTTGATGCATCCAATTAAATAGTGACGGTGACGCTTATGGTTTACTACCTGACTAGCATCTGTGACCTTTTCGCGTGCTGTCAGACAATAAGAAACAGACTATAAGTTCTCGTTTTTCAATAGATTCCAGCATTGGTTCTATTTCAAGGTATTTTTGTAATTCTCATTTTTCTTAACACCCCTGATTCTTCTAAGAGAGTTCATTTCTACTTCCTGAACTTGACTCTTTTGCTACCGTGTGAGCACCCATGTGAGGATTGGTTTAAATATGGATTAATAATCATTTTTTCCGGTTTTTTCATACAAATTTCTTTTTTGTTTATAAATGACATGTTCATTGCATAGTATAATTTCAAAGTATTTGTATCCTATTATCAACCTCAATTCTTGAATTTTCACTCCTAAATATTTGAAGCTGCTCTTTTTATAATTGTATGTGAATAGACGATCTTTCAACAGTAGTCCTAGTCTCAGCATATGGTGATTCAGATGACAGTGGCCTTTCAAAAGGCCTGTTAGACACCGTAGGACATACTTGATATAGCCTAACATTTGTTTGAAGATATTTTTCGAAGGATGTGTGAAATCCTTTGAATGAACCAATCCCATATTATGCTAGAAGTCTTCTTGCTGTCCAGGTATTCAGTGAGTGCTTGGTAAAACTCATTGCGATGTCAATAGTGGGTTCTGGTCCAATAAAGACATGTGTGGCACCCTCCCTTGCAAAACAGTCTACCTTCTCATTGTCATCCATGACCAGGAAGCCAAACCAGCGGTACTTTATTGAGTTCTCTTTTTTGGCGGTCTGATACCAATTTTGACGTTCCACAGTAAGAGCTGAGTACTTTCAAAGCCGCTTGGCTGTTCGAGTGAGTTTTTATCGATGTAAGTGTGTGATTTGTTTGCTCCAATCTCTCCACAGAAATGAAGCAATAGCGTTAAACTACGGTGCATGGGAAAAAGGGTTCTCAATTATATTGTCCGTAGGAATAACGAGCTAGTTTTATCAATGAGAGTATTAAATAGTCGTTAATACGATATATTCATCTTGTAGCACTAATTCCAACATACACTATAAACTACATATTAATTGAAAGAGAAAAGTTTAATAAAATGGTTCATTTTGGAGTTATTGCAACTAATGCATTGTGATTAAAATGGGTTTATGTGTAAATCGTTAATTTCAGAAATTTATGACTCTGTTATTTTGGATTCTGTTCCCATTTATGTAGTTTTCTTGGCAATTATTTATAAAAGTGGTGTGGCATTGCCAGTATGCGCTAGGATAAAAGCGAAAAAACATGGCCGCAGTTATTTTATAGGACACTTCCGCTTGGGTAGTTTTGCTGTTATGTAGTTTTTATTTTGTACATCGCTTCTCTCATATTTTATCAACGTCCGAGAAAAGTGGGAATGTCAAGTCACAGTTTGTATAATTGGATAATACAATAAACGAGATAACCTACGACGTCCTATATTTTATTATATGACAAAAACAATATAAAATATGTTTAAAGCACTTTTTACCACGTGGATTATTATTGAGTATTCAATTAACAACTTGCCGTGGAATATTGTGTACCTAGCTAGTATAGAATACGCGAGAGAGATTTGTCTGGATGACGGGAGCAAATGACAGACGAGTCAAAGACTAACATGTTGCCTTTCAAAGCCAGTAAAAGCCGTTACATCACGTGTATTATAATACTTTTCATTCGTTGTTTATTTGTAATAAAATAAGATCCTTTGTAAGCGTTACAGGGAATACAGTAATTTGTCATTTTCAATAACCGCACATATGCCGTCTCAATTGGATTACAAAGCGGTTGTTTGGCATAACTAGCCTCACCACACTGCGACACTATGGTAAATTTTATGTTTACCTTACATTTATCTCCTAGTTGAAAAAATCTGGGCCTTGGGCTGTAGGTAGACCTGTTCCTGGCGTTAAAGATAATGTGTTCCGCCGTCTCATCGAAGAATCAGGGCCACTGCAAAAGCAGTTCAAGGTAGTTAGTGGAAAGTCGTAAAAACCGTTCTGCCTATCTTTGGTCAGGATTATTTTTCCAATATGGTGTTCCCTTTCTACCTCTAGATAATTCCCATGTTGACCTTCTTTCCATAACTACCGGTAATCCCACTCCTTTGTTCTTTTTTGATCCAACAGTATGGTAAGTTTGGGCCCCACCCTGCCTCATGTATAATTTTGTGATCTTAGATGGACAAGTGGAAAAAATTCAAAGGAATCTTCGTCAGACTTTTTCAGCACCAAAATATAGATTTGTCAGTACTGTGTCAAAACTTGCCAACTTGGGAGTGTCTGGAAGACATGGGCGCGCTCAGACAACAGGCACAGTGGTTGAGTTGCTGACTCAGCGGTTGCGTTCAGACTGGATGCTGCATCGGCAATTATTTTCTCCTTGTTCACTGTCAAGAATTAGTTCACTACAAAGTAATAGTAAATATAATATAAGGATATTTTCATTCAAAATCCTCATACAGGACATCACTGTTGCTGTAATCCTGCGTCCTTTGCAGTGTGTTTTGCTATCCTTGTTTTGGAATGGAATAATTTATTTGGATGTTGGTTGTGAGCAGAGTATGCTGTAAGTTTATCAGGTTATTCATTTAATCTGCTGAATGATCGAGAGTTAGAGCATTGATGTATTGATAATTGCAACGCGAACTCTACCTCTTTTTGCTCATGTTATATTATTGTAATGACGTATAGCTCAAGAACGCCGGGAATAATTCTAACATCAAGAACCATCTCAACACTTTGAACCTAATCCACTCGAAAAGATTCTGGCATAGCCCCACGTTGGGCGCCAGATTGTAAACTTGATATTGCTTGGGCACTAGTTCTCCAAAAGATGCCACCCTTATCCAGTGTGGTCCGGCTCCATATTTGCGTTGCTTTCGATATGCCAGAGATCTGTCCTCAGATTATAAGAATCTTGAGGCAAAAGAATAAGAATTTATTCAAATCAAAGAAAAAAATTGAGACATAATTTTATTCTGGCCCGGAGAAGAACAAACAAATGAATGAGACTTTTGAGGTAGGTTAGCTTTGACTGTTTCATCTCATGCAAAACTTGTCCTGGAGGTATTCCAGAGGTGGGTCATCAGTCAATTGAAGGTGAAGTGTTCCTTTGAGGTATTCTTGGGAGGTGTCCTTGAAGTATCCCAGGGATATACATGGGATGTGTCTTAGAGATATCCCAGCAGCTGTATTTACCTTGGTAATTTAGGTGGAAAAATAAAAAATAAAAGATATGTAACTGAATATGAAGGTATGTCTTGCATTGAAGACGCCAAAATGGAAGTGGCTGTGGGCAGATGACACATTTCAGGACTGGGGATACGTCAAACGGGAGTTGAAAAATAATTGGACATATTTATTCTAAATCCAGAATAGACATAATTTTTCTTCCGTGTGAAAGTATTTTTGGAAGTATAGTCAATTACTATATTCGAGTGTATTTCAATCAATCACGTCTTATTACTTGAAAATTTTAATGAGATTGATCAAGTTGATAAACTTTGAACATAATGGTATTAATTAATTGATTAATTCACGTTCATAAATTGAAGTGTTCAAGCATCAAAAGGAACATTATTCAATTTACATTGTTTGTAACGACTTTTCATAACATTAACTATATCAGAGGTTATTTTAATCAGGAAGTAGAAATAATGATGAGAATTATGTTAAACCGCATTGATAAATTTCGCAAATAGACGATTGTCGATATATTTAATTAAATTTAACTGCAGCAGTTGCAGCAACGGTCATAGTAATCGCCAAACTGTTTCATTGAACGTCGACTCTAGAGGGTGTCCCAGACTAATTTATCCAGGCTATATCTCTTAAACGAATAGAGATTTTCGAATGGGACAAAAACTGATCTATTCCATTCCTAATACACTTTTATATGGCGTAGGAAAAAATCGTCCCCTGAGGGCCGGTTGTACAATTGTAGCTCAGTGAAGGCTCAAGGTTCAGCGTCAGATTGCTGTTGTACAAAGTTGGCTTACGGTTGAGCTTCATTTAAACCTTAAGCTTAGTGAAGCTTCCAAGAGGGCAGGTTTAATGTAAGCTTGAGCACGGAACATAAATTGTTATCATGTTCCGTGGCTTAAATGTGAATGAATTGTATGCAAACGTAACTTGTACTCAATTTAATATTAAATTAAAAGTTTGTCAAAGTTAATTATGGATATTTTAATTGATGATAAGGATTTTTTGGAACTTATTGGAATCGTACAACACCCGAGAAGCCCTCGGGTGTATAGAGTGCGTATGAATCACTTTAAATGTTGGAGAGATCATGAGATTATTCAAAGATTTCGTCTTTCTAAAGAAACCGTTCGCTTTGTGACAGATTATATATCAGAGGAAGTTTCTTGTAAAACTAATAGGTAGCAAATATGACATTAGTTAGGTTATTTGACAAACATATTGTGACCAATTTACTTCAGTTCGAAAGAAGTTCTACCAACACTTGCAAATATAGGTTTAGTAGAGCTGCAATTGAACCATGTTTGTACAACAGTCTTAGGGATGAGCTAAGCTTATATTTTAAGCCCAGCTCAGTTGAGCCCAATTTTAAGCTTCAAATGTACAACCGGTCCTAAATATTCATCCTTTAGTTACAACTCCCAACTTTCAATTTTTTAATAGCACCCTGTACATTTTTTCATAATTTTGGATGTGGTCTTCCATTGTCGATTCAATGAATTTCCCAAAAATAAAATCGGTTCGTAAGTAATCAAGAAAATTTCAGTTAACTTTTTATTTTTGTTAAATTAATCAAAAAAGCCTTGAAGCTCAAAGGAACTATGAAAATAAATGTAATAAAAATTAAATGAGAAAAATGAATAAAAATAACAGTTAACTAATTAATATTATTAACATCAAGGACCGGTTTCACAAGAGAGATATATACTAGGTATAGTTATTCTGGCAATTCTTGGAGTAAGAATTGCTATACCGGTGTAAAAAAGCATCGTAAAACCAACTAGTTTTATTCTGGGTATATATTCCCGAATAACTATACCTAGTATAAATCTCTCTTGTGAAACCGGCTCTAAATGTTCGAATTGTAGTCCACATGCTGCAACACACATTTCGAATCGTGCTAGAATCGTGTACATGTTGCTTGAATCACTGCAGGAGTAATTTGTCGAATTGCTTGTCTTGTTTTCTTTTAATTCGTCTACATTTTGCGGTTGATTGATGAACAATGTCTTTCATCACTCCCCAAAAGAAAGTGTCAAGAGGTGAAAAATCAGGAGAACGTGCCGCCCACATAATTTCTGGAGAGTTGTTTACTATCGAGTGGCTATCGAAACGATTTTGTAGGTAGGCGCTAACGATTCTCGCATTGTGTGGAGGAGCTCCGTCTTTTTGCCATCACATTTTTTGACGTTCATTAAGCGGAATATCTTCTAGCAAATCGGGGAGTATGTTTTCTAAAAAATCTAAATATCGAACACCTGTTAGAGTGTCGTTAAAAAAGTGAGGACCCATAACACGGCCATTAAATAAACCGCACCACTCATTCATACCCCAAATATTTTGAAATCTTGTGTCTATCATGCAATGTGGGCTCACGGGAGATCAATAATTTGAATTGTGACAGTTGACTACACCATTATTGGGAAATCTAGCCTCATCGCTCCACAGTATTTTTGATAAAAAAGTGGATCATCATCCTTGCAATAAAATCAAGATGTCTTTGGTCACCACCAGGTTGTAATCCTTGTACTGAGTGCACTTCAAAAGGATGGTGATTGAAATCTTTCTACGAACTGAACTTCTTGAAATACCACTTTCATTGGCGAGTGTTCTAATATACCTTGGGATTAAAATTCAATTATGCTATCACATTAAAGAGACTTGGTCACATCTTTCTGTGCGTTCAATTGTAGCTCGTTCATTATTTGGGAAATGTCTGTCTAAGTGAGCGTTTCAAATTCTTAAATGTGGCTTCACTTGGAATGTTTCGATTTGGAAACCTTTCTTGATATAGTTGTCGAAAAACTCTTTTATTTTTCAGGCATTCTCCATAAATCAGTAGGTATCATATCAACGTATTCTTCAGGAGAACATAAATAAGGCATATTGAAATGATATACACAATTACAACACGTATGATTATTACTGGTCTTACTTATACTTTTATTCAAAACGTCAATAACAATAATTGTTGATCTGGCAGGTCAAATCATGGCAACCTGGATTAAGGGCGATGTCCGAGACGTAAGATAACCGCAAAAGTTTTTTTGCAATTCACTTACGAAATGTCATCATTTTGACACTCATTTTAGTTGCAAAACGTGGTTCATTTTGTCACTCAGGGACAACAAATCCATTTATTTTTACTAAGAATGTGATCATCAGCTTCTATTAAAAATCTACTGAAATCTTCCTTACTAAATGTTTTTGATTTTTTTGGCCGATATCCTTCCACATTCCTTTTCAAAAAATCAATCAAATTTGTAAACTTACTGATATCCACATTTTTATTGACATAGATTGTTGTTCGTAACATCGAATAGTGACTCCACATCGTCGACGGTTGGAATATTTTGGCTTTGTATGAAAAATAATCAAGGAGAACCTTTTCTGATACCGTTTTTTCAGTATTTATCCTGTTTCATATGCTGCTTTTGACTTACTTGGCAGCAAATTTGCTACAACAGCTTTTGCAACTTCTTCAACGTCTGAAGGTAGGGACTCTTCAGATTCGCTCATTTTTAAAGACAGAATGGACAGAATTAACAGATAAATTTGGTTATTTTGACAAATATGTCTTGACATTTGAGGTTTTGATCATTGTTGTAATGGTTATCTCCATACAAACAAACAAGCATGGCTTTGATAGTATTTAAAATTTCAATGAAACGTAATGAAAATTTTCTTTTTTTATTTTCGTCAACTGAATTACAAAAAATCTTGTATATAAACATGATGCAAAACGCCGTGTTTTTTGCACACGATGTGACGATGTCACATCTATTGCAAAAAGACGTTCATTTTGCAACTAGTTGTATAAATAGCTATTCAAATATTGTGACTTTATTTTGTTATGAATTTTGGCATACGCATTTGTAAGATAATAATGCCTACGAAGCTTAAATTTTGAAAAACAAAAGAAAGTGTTTTAAAATTTGAATCCAAAAAAATTCACAAAACGGAGTTCGTGGAGGCACGTAAAATAGTATAATAGGAACATTTTTGTATTTGAAGTTTTTTCTTCAATGGATACATTTTTGTGAAAATGCGAAAAATCAAAAAATGCCAAATCAACCACGATTAACCTACACACCAGAAATCTTCTGAAGCAATTCTATTATGTGTGTTGCAGCAGGTGGACTACAATTCGAACATCTAATGTAAATAATATTAATTAGTTAACTTTTATCACATTTATTTCTATAGTTCCTTTAAGCTTCAAGGTTATTTTGATTAATTTAACAAAAATTGAAAATAAACGGAAATTTTCTTGATTATTCCCGAACCGATTTTATTTTTGAAAAATTTGTTGAATAGACGATGGAGGACCACATCCAAAATTATAAAAAATGTACAGGGTGCTATTCAAAAATTCAATGTTAGGACTCTAACTAAGGGATGAATATTTAGGGAATGATTTTTCCAACGCAATATTGAAGTGTATTAAAAATGGAATAAATCAGTTTTGGTCCCATTCGAAAATCTCTATTTTGTTTAAGAGATATAGCCTGGATAAATTAGTCTGGGACACCCTGTATATTAATACAATATAATCAGTGAATCGTAAGTCAAGTTCATCGATAGGCTATTTCAAATTTAATTTCTATGTCGTTTCAAGTTGTCGAAATGCGAATCCGAACCGACGACTTTTTTCCCTTCCGGTGGTTAAAAATCGCCGAATTGCTGGATTTTATTCGCTCCCTTAATTTTACTAGGGGTTAGTTTGCGTATTCAATTTGGATTTTTATACTGGCACTAACCTGCTTTCAGTAGTCGCTGGGACACAGTATAATAGCCTCGACATTTAAACCTTTTTTTTGCATCAAATTTTAATTTGAAGTAACAAACAAAGCTTCATGCAATTTAAACTGAATACATTGATTTTACAGAGAGCATTTAAATATAATTGATATGTATACAGACGGGATGACATAGAATATAAATAGTTGATATTAACGATCACGAGAGAGTTCCGACAAGTCCTTTGCAGCAGACGTTTTGTGTCGTCCTGTTAGTGAAAGGGCCTTAATATTTAAACACTAATCGGGTCTTCGCAAGCAAGAAATAGAATCGACGTTTTCTTTGACTATTCACTATTTTATGTTCTGCATGGTTCTCGTTAATTCCGACTGTTGATGATTCTCATCTGCTTATTACTAATGGAAGAACATTAGCCAACTTGCTTAAAGTCCAACTTATAAATCTCATTAACCAGCATAAAAAGCAACTTAATATGTATGTGATAGATAAAACAGCTAAGCATTGGAACAATTATTTATGAACTTGAACCTATCGAATTGATTTCGGCCGATGTTAAGCAGTTCTTAGCCGATAAGAATTCATTTCAATATGCCAGAAATGTCAGCCATTGAGTTGAATTGAAAAAGTAGGAGCTGGATAAGATTGTTGAGGCTTAAACAACACCGGTTGTGATAACGAATAATGAAGAAAGTTCGTCAGGCCTATCTGATTTGTTAGACTTGGTATCGCTAGCCTTTTCGTTGTTCTTACGGTCCTCGATCTTTGGAACACAGGCAGTCGAGATCTTGCACTTAAGGCATGTACGCATTCCCATAGTCTTAGGCTAACCTCAGACGACAATGGTGTTTGGTAGTGTTCATCAGTTTCAGTATGGAGAAACAAGGAGTGGCCAGTTGATGCATTGCGAAGGCGGTCTGTCGTCCATGTGTTTTGCATTGAACCACCAACAACGACAAATTTGTGGGTGATGCCCTTCTCAGGCAGCGACCGTCGCTGAGATCAACTACAAGAAGCCGTTCGTCTGAGCACTACTCTAATTCTATTGCATTTTTTTTCAAACCACGAGCTCCGCCCACTAACAACCACAATTTTGAAGTTGTCGTGACGCGTCGCTATGGTCGGTGTGAATTTAGCCTAAGTATCAGTGAAGCTTGGCCGTCTATAAAAATAACAGCTGAACAGTATATTTTAAATGCTTCAACGGAGTGGTGAAGCCGGTGGGAATGCTGCCCAAGCCTGTTCGGGTACACTTTCCTTCTAACCTGGTACATATATATGAATATTATTGAAGCTATATCTTCTGGACGCTGCGCAGATGGGTTCTTCCGCTTTTAGCTCTACAAGAGGCTTCCAATAGCCAGCACTACACTGTATGTTTATGCTGTTGACTTGAAAGTAAATTTCTCCATAATAAGTCAAGCTGTTATCAAGCTTGAAGGAAACGTTGTTAAAGCGCAAATTCAGATAGATTGAATGACTCATGAGAGGAGCCTCAAAAATTATCAGAAAAAAAAACATGCAAAAATATATAGCTGTTTGAGAGCGTCGAGTACTAAAGATACTTTTGATAATTATGTTAATGATAATATTGGAAAAAGTTTTTTGTATCATAAATGAAAAACTTTTGTGAGAGGAGAAATGGTTTCAAAAATAAATTGCTCACCTACTTCGCAGTTATATTATGGAAGTATATAATCTGTGTATAAGGACAAAGATAAGGTTACGGATGTCTTCTACTGTTACATTCTTTGGAAATCAACAATTTTGTATTCGAATAACTTCCAATGGCACCTGACGATGACAGGATCTGAAAGTACTTCAACTGATAGATAAGTATACATTTGAGAAATCATTATTTTCACTTTTGCCTTTGCACAAAATTCGGCAGATTCCACGCGTCCCACGAACGATTGCAAAAAATTTTATCTGATATCATTTTTAAAGATTCATTCTGTAAAACCCACTCAAATATTCTCATCTTTATTGATTTACTTCAATTGTTGATTCATCTGATGAGATACATCGTTTGCGTTCCATTAAGACGCAGTTTACGTATTCTCATTGGAAAACTACATACAGGGTAAAATAGAATTATGTAAATACAATGTGATTATTTTTCTGGAGTGGAACGAGCGATTTTTACATGCAGCATGCTTATGTCTTTCGATTGTGTGATGAGTTGTATCGTCAATAAGATGCAGTATTTTTTGATTATTTCAATATAAGCAATAAAATTTCAATGACTTAACATTTCGAAGCTACTTGTTAGGCTGAGATCGGGTTATGTGAACGAGTCCAGGGGATTGTGTTCAGTTGACCTTGAGGACCATGAGTTTGGAGAATTTCGTCCCATCCAGTGGCCTGGAAAACGGATAATTAACTCCATACGATTAGATACTGCTTAATGTGGAGGAGCAACGTCATGCATAAACCACAAACGTCTTCTAATTATGAGAAATACATTTTTTGAAACAGTTCATGTTTAGAAAAATGAAGATATGTATCAGCGTTTTATCGTTGAGGATAGGAAAAAGGTCCTGATAAATTTAAACATTGACCACAAAGGAGTGCTGGAATCGTACTACAGCTGTGACATCAGTGGATTTATATCATCCAATGTGTGGTTATCATTATCTGTAAGCAGAAAAGTGATAGATAAAATGTAAATATTCGCAATTTTCCTTGAAACCAGGGGTGACATTCCGTTCATAAAAACTAGCGATCGCTTTTAAGCGGCGTCACCTGGATTTTACATTTCACATTGATATTCACATTGATAGGCGACACCTTATGGGTATCAGAAATTAGAACTATTTGTAGCTCCAAAACAACCAAGTTTGGTGAACGGAATGTGTATATCGACAAGATCGATTCGAGACTACTCGCTAGGTGACTAACATTTACTGTCTAAATATCGGTAGCCTATGAAGACTGATTAATTATATCATAATATACTTAATTAAATATCATATCGATTGCTAATTTCAGTGCTGTCCTTAAGCGTGAGCAAGTTAGGTGATGAAGTCGTAGGTCTATTCTAGAATATCGATATCACGGGTATTAACGAATGGAACAACTCAACAAAGAATCCCAGGGACGGATTGACTCGTTCAACAACAAAAAAGGTCAAAACCTTGAAATTTCCCTAGTTGTGCTTCCTCTTCACATTTATGATCTTCTCATATTATAAAATAAATGAATAATGGAATGTATCCGATTGTTTCCCTCATCTGTCTAAGTTCATAAGCTGATAATTTATGATAATTTGCGAATAAAATCACATCGTCTTAAATAAATATAGGCATTCCATACCTATTATTATATATTGATAATCGCACCTTTAATAATAAAAAATATATAAGTCAAAAATGTGTATTCCTTGGTAATGATTTTGGAAATAATCTCATTAAGAGGCATCTACCAAATTCGACCTTGCACAATTATGCTTTGTATATTTTTTTGTTTCCCTGCGTCCTCACGTTTCAGTTCACATAACGAAAATTTTATCAGAAATATGAAAGCTCCGCAACATGTAGGTAGCCAAGCGGTCCAAGCGGATTTTGGTTCACGTACTACTCTATAAGCTTCGTCAGTACTGAACTGGGACACCGCCGAGACCGGCGAGCGTTGTATCAACAATAGACCGGCACGCGACTACCGAAGCAGAGAGAAAATGTCAGTCATAGAAGGATAGAAAAGCGAGAGATGGATTTTTATCCGATATTTTAGTGGTAGCAACCGAATTTCAATAAGGAATTGTACGGTCATAAGTAATTTAAGGATTCTGAGATTTTTATATAGTATTCATAAAGCTTCAAATTAGACTTCTTATCAATTAGTTTTTCCATTTAATCCATATTTAATTCTTTACAAGGGCTCAAACTTTGCTTAATATGTGTAATTACCTCATGATTCGTATTTTTTTCAACAAAATTTGGTTAGCATTTCAAAGTTTTTATTCGATGAGAACTCTAAGTTCAACATTAATCTACATGATATATATTTTTCTTAATTTTCAATACATCCATTACCTCAAAACTCTTTGCCAAAAATACTTAGATATTTTGTCAAATCGCTGCCGATAGATTCCCCTTAAATATAACGCGACCATCATTTATTACATCGAATACATTTTTAGATATTTCCTTTAAAAATTATGCCTTCGAATATTTGAACACTACTATCTCCGGCAAAATCGTGTTTCTTTCCCTGTTTCATTTCCCATTTTCGGGCTTCTCTTACAATGCGATTTTTGGGGATACCACGAGATGGTTCGGGTACAATAAGGTTCCCTCTTTTAAGATAACATTGTTATTCTTGGCCTACCCCTCCCAAACTTGATTTTGAAACAGGGTTCCACCGTTTTTCATACGGGCTGAAAGTCTAGAAGATTGGATCATGGAGTACCGCATTTGAAACTTGGTGCCATCATGCAGAACCATCAAGAATATTTCCAGAGCTGCGAATCCGCCCCTTAAGAAGATTGGACCAGCTCTACAGTGCGAAGGGGCGATGTATCACTTTGGTGATTTGGTTCAATTTTGTTTAGTTTATTTTCTTCATCAGAGTTTTGATTTAGTTTAGTTTCGTCAAAATTTTAAGCTGACGCTTAATAAATATTGGTAGTTTTTTCACCACATTTTCCGTTAATATGGCAAATCTCTTCAAAAACAGAGTTGTTATAGTTGGACCAGCATTACTGAGTCTAAACTCGTATTTCATGAGTATCAGATTTACAAAATTCATTTTGGAATACGGTAAAGATAACAAAACATTTTTTCCTGTTTGTTGTAACGTGGTTGCACAGAAATTCCGTAATAATTTCCGAAATTAAACTGTTTGGTGTTATCTTTTAATTTTCTGTGGCCTATTTAATGGATGAGTGCAAATTTTGTTTTTGTTTATTTTAGAAAGAATTCAAGCGTAGTGTTCACATAGGAAAATGAAACATTTTTGGATAACAACTATCTACACCAGAACATTTTACATCTCGTAGGATAATATTTGAAAATGTCTCTTAATTGATGAATCAACATACATACATACATACTTATACTTCTTGTTTTAAGGATGATCATGGATTACTGACTCCTCAACAAAGGATAAAATTTAATGTCATAATTTGGATTGATGATTCTGCTCTTTAAATCTTACCAGTGAATTATTTTTTCTGTTCGATAAATATTCCACCATTGAATTTTGAATTATCCTCAAAAGAATATTTCAAAAACTTCACCTCTACCCTGTTATAGGAGATTTAGTCCTTCTCAGGGTTGGATAAAATAAAACAGCCAGTGAATTGGAGGGACAGCTGTGGCTATGCACCCAAAGGATCGCCATTTGGATAATTACTGCAATATGAAAAATGGTTATAGCTAATTAAATAACATGTATTATTATTATGATCATCTCAAGTATATTCTTGCTCAGCCTTTGCTGGTATCCCAAGTATGTGTCGACGCCAATGGGATTCAGCACATCAGTTACATATTTATAAATTCACAGATAGTGTGACAAGTATCCAAAATTGCAGCCTTTTGCAGATCGATGTTTGTGGTTTTGTGGAGACCTACTTTGATGAGGCTGCCTTGTAGAGTTTCGGGGATAAGTACTGTAGATGAAACGATAACCGGCCCCTCTTCAACTTTCTCTGCATGCCACCTGTTCTAACTAAATCGCAAGATCGGTGTATTTTACAATTTTCTCGTTGTATTTGTATAGAATATTGTTGATATTGGGTACATCAGCATCCACTAAAAGAACTGATTTAGCTTTTCTACCTACCTTTTCTACCTTTTCTACAGGCCGGAAAATCGTCACCCGTCTATCAGTGACTCAAGTTGGATTCATGAAATAAAAAATTGAAACTAAGATTAATTTGAAACTAAAACTAAGAAGATAAAACCATGTTATTTTTTAATTTAAATCCTCATTTCTTAGTTCCTTGCATTAACATCCACATTACAGGTGCCTGCTCATGCAAGAAAATGAGATTTAAATTCAAAAGTAACATGATTTTATCTTCAAAGTTTTAGTTTTGAATTAATATTAGTTTTAATTTCTTTTTGCATGAATCCACCTTTAGTATAGTCTAAAATCAGTAGGTATTCACTAATCCAAATTTGTTGACCAACTTCTGATGCATGATGATGCAAAGTATTATTATTATTATATTTTAATGGGGAACTTTGATCTAGCAGCGAGTTATGGAGTGATTTCTAGCATTGTTCCTAAGTTTGACTATAATATTCTATTTATCCTCATCTCTTTTGTTATAGTTTTCCATTTTCTTTTGTCTCTGCATTTTGTTTTTTAGTCGCTTATTTTCAATGCTCTCATTAACTTCCTTTACTTGATCTCACCATCTGCTTAACTAGTGGTATTCCTTTTGTTCTCGTCTTTGATGGAATCCAAGTTGTCTTTAATATTCATGTTGGTGCTTTGCTTTTATATATCTTACTATATTTTCTCCACATGTTTTCGTTTCTGTTTCCATTTGTCTTTTTAATGTTCATTCTCCATCTCTCGTCATTTTTCTTTCTAGTATTTTCAGATCCCTTTCTTCTTTTTGTTCATAGTATTTGTTTTGAATGCTTCAGTCTGATTAAAGTCTTATAGATTTGTATCTTTGTTTCCTTCAAATATTATTTCTCTTTAATTTTCGATTCTTCAGTGAGTATCATGGTTCTGTCTTCCCTTCCTACTTCGCATATATTTTCTTTCGTTTTCATTTATTCGTAGCCTGTGTCTGCGTTTACAAGACTTTCCTCTGTTTTAGCCCCTATGGTGAGGTTGTCGGCATAATCAAGTAGCTGGGTTTGCAATAATATTTTTTTCATTTGAGTTTGCATTCCTTGAAATTGATTCAAGTACTAGGTTAGGTTAGGTGCTAGAGTGCTAGAGGAATTAAGTTTTTCTTTTTACAACTTTATTTATTTTGAACTTTTCATATTATATTTCACCTAGGAATTTTACTTTCCTTTTTGGAGAACAGACCTACTACCCAACTATCAAAATGAAATTCTAAGAGGACTGGATTGGTTCTATAACAGTCGAATAGCGTAGTTTTAAGGAGTTTTTATTAAGCCTTTTGCTGCGATAATTTTGTTTTTTAAAGAAAATTGTTGTATTAAATGATTCTATAGTGACTTATACAATATATGCTATAACGCATTATACGATCATTTCTTTTATACCTTATAAGCAAGTCTATACAATATCAAAAATATCATTGTATAAGACTTTTATAGACTTTTATATACAACATTATAAAATAGTTACTTGAGCTTGTTTTATTGAAGCTGTATAATGTTGTATAATAAATATTGTATAGCATTCAATTGCGTTGCATTATAAAACACTTTTCAGTTGTATAGTGCCTAAATATTCTTCGTTATAAAACAGTTATCGTATACCGTTCCATTTTACAATAAATCATTGTTTAAGGCATTTCTTTGGGATAAAATTGTTGCTTTATAAATCGCCATGTTTAAATAAGCAATTCTTGTACCGCTTTCGCCGACATTATGAGCAATTGAGTATAAGGATCATTTAATTGTTTTGTAGACCATTATAAGAATTTCAGTATCCTATAAGATATATTTTGTAGCTGTTTATACAACCCTTATAGAATTCGCTATTGCTACTTGGGTAAGTTGAAAAAATTATCAATCACGCAGTATGCACTTAGAAGTATAGAAGAATATTTATTCGGCAATCGGTAGAAAGTTTCAATAACATTTTTAGGGTGAGATGTAATGCGAAAACCAAAACAGTCGGAATAGCTTACATACAAAAACAAATTTCATTCTCCATTAACATAATTTGAAAAAAGAGCTGTGATTTTTCCATCATTTTTTGCTTTGATATCGTATACAACGCATTTCACGGAAATCAATGAATTATAAATATATGTTTCTGAAAAGGGAATTAGGTTATTGAACATGAAACAGTGATATATCTAATGGAAAATCATGATACGAATGAACAAATGATTAAAAAGAACGATAAAAAATGACAATACTCCTACAAAGAAGTAAAATTGATGAAATGTCGAGTAACAGAATGTACTCTCCGGTCATCTTAAACTGCTCAATTTCCATTAATTCCAGTATTCTGTTTTCATTTGTCTGATTCCAAACTTTTGGTTGTCTAATGAAATCTCTAATCCAATTTCGAATAGATTTAGTAATTCGTTTACTTTGAAACGCTTTAGTTCACCTAATTAAGTTAACGTACAATTAAGGCATTTGTCGTAATGGAGAGCAAACACTTTCAATCGAAGGAAAAACGCTTTTCGTGGCAATGTGATATTCATGTGATACTCATTTATTAGTCCATTATTCATTAACGGTGTCTGTTGAATACTTGATGACTGAAACTCCCACCGTGAAGTTGAAATTATAATTTTATAGATATCTCTTCACCTAGATTAGATTATATTAGAAATGGTTTTTTGTCCTATCCCACTGCGACCTTTGCACATTTATTGTGGTCGTCCCTATATTTAGAGCACGATATCTAGCTTTATTCTTTTTATTAGACTCATTAGCCTGGATATCTCCTCCCTTCCGTAGCTATCTGCTCTCGAGTAAGTGAAACCGCACCCTTGCTAGGCCTTCCAACTCACAGAGTATGTACTCTGCGGTTTCGTCTTCTTCCTGGCAGCACCTACAAGGTTGTCATCTGCCAGGCCAATCGTGTGCATATGTTTCCTCAGCTTACAATGTCCGGTCAGCATTCCCACCATCATCTTCGTCGTTTCTCAACTTTGACATAGTGCCTTTGACCTCGGGTTTCATACCACCAGTGCAACGTCTGATTGTTTATCTATTTCTGGATGCTCTCTACCTCTTTACCTAGTTCTTACTATTGTTCGAGGTTTTATGAGTTGAATTCTATAGGTTTTTGAGTGCTTTGGATATTAATGAATATTTATATATGTGTGAGACCAAAATAAAACAATTCATATCAACTAACCCCATTCCATAGATACCTAGTGGAGTTATGGGAAAAAAAACTTTCAATAGTTTATGTATTTTTAACTGAAGGCTACGTAATTTCAGAAAATCAACCACTACGCTCGTGTCTGAAAAGGTTACCAACGCCTTTTCTCAATTCGGTACATTTGCTATATCGTTGCTTCGCCATTACGACTGATTGCTAAATACTGATTGGATTCTGAGACTGATCCCACCAATTCTCCTTTTTATATCACTACTGTGTCTCATAATGTTGATAGATAAACAGCAACTCGTATCCTATATTCGGGTTTACGCCATAATGGAATCTACGGTCGAACAAAGGTTTTTGTTTACATTGCATTTGTCTGTGGACAGATTCAATGTCGGAACAATTAAATTAAGTGTACATTTTGTCGTCTGGATAGATTGAAACATGTCAATTTTGTCATGAAACAATGATAAATGAATTTTCCTACGATTACTACCCAAAAAGTAGGCTTTTGCACACTCAAATCTAACCGCAAAGTTATTGTTTTCCACGATCTGTCATAATTTGACATTATTGGCGCTCTTAAGCAGAAAGTAATATTATATATCTATTTAGTAGTAGTTATTTTAATATAAAATGTAGAATGGATGAATATTTTAGTTGATTTTCTAATATGTTGAAGCATTCAACAGTATTTTTCGTAATAATTCAATGAGAAATAGGGAAATCTATAACAAACTTATATTCTCTCAAATGGGACAACCGGTATAATGTGGAATTTCTGGATACATCTTCCGGAAACTTTCAAAAATTCTTAATATGTTACGATTTTAATATTATCTATTTTAATATGGACAGCTACAGAGTTACAGTTGACATTACAGACGAAATTTCTTCAAGAGAAAGTCGAGATTTCCTATTCACTTCCTCACTAAGAGGAAATATCAATTGGTAGTGTTCTACATCAATTATTATTAACACTTGCTCTTGTACATGTATAAGTCAAAAAAGTATATAAGAATAAGTATATATGTATAATTTAAAAAATATAAACAGTTGTAGATAAAACGTAATTAAAAGAAATAATGAAAAAATCACTCAAAATACAATTTTTTTAAAAACAGTTTCGAATGTAATTATTATAATATAAGAAGTCTCATTTAATCGGGACATTTGCACGTACGTATTCTTTTATTTGTCTTGTGAATGATCCCAACGTATGATACTGCTTAAGTGTATTTGGTGAGCTATTAAATAATACTAGCCCAGAACTAAACAACGAGTCAATACCCACGTAGTCAGCACCAACATATAGATTAAGTGCACTATTTCTTGTGTTATATGCATGCATGTCCGAAATATATGTCATCTGGTCACAAAAAGAATTCGGTAGTTTCTTATTCTTAAGTTTAAAAATGAATATCAACAAATTCAACGTCAGTCGTTGTTTAACAGACCATATATTCAATGGAGGTGCGCCTATTACATTTAAGTATTGCTCTCATTGTCATACTCTGCAGCTTTTGCAATCTGTTGAGATTGTTTTTACTAGCAAAATATATCAGTGTACTGCAATAGTCAAAATGGGGCAACACGATTGACCTGTATATAGTCAGTCTTGCAAATTTAGAAATTTTACTAGCCACTCTATTTAGGAAATATGTATATTTCAGCTGCAATTTTTCTTTCTATGTACTTACAATGCTTATGTAGATTTAATTCTGGATATAACATTACTCCCAAATATTTAAACTTAAATACTCTCTCAACCCTTTCATCATTTATTGTAATGTTAACTGACTGATATTGCCTTTTTTTCCCCAATATCATAAATTTGGTTTTCTGAATACTAATTTTCAAACCATTGTCACATAACCACTCAAATATGTTAGTTAGGTCCTCATTTAAATATTTCTCTATTTCATCTGCACTACCAGCAAAATATAGCATAGTGTCATCTGCAAATAATTTAATTTTACACCTTACAACATGCCTCACTATGTCATTAATGTACAGTAGGAAAATTAATGGCACCAAAACGGAACCTTGAGGAACTCCTAGGTCTATATCTACCATTTCTGAGAATAAACTCTTATACTTCACAGACTGTTTTCTATTTTCAGGATAGGACGTCAACCAATCCAATACTTTACTCACAAAACCATACTTACGCAGTTTAAGTAGTAATAGCTCTCCATTTACAGTCTCAAATGCTCTCTTAAAATCCAAAAATACCACACCAATAATCCCCTTCTTAACTAACTATGTCTTCCAAGAAGAAACTAGGAATTGCAGCGCAGCTTCAAATGAGTGCGATTTCCTGAAACCTGATTGTTCCTGAACCAGTAAATTTTTTTGAGATACGAAGTTCATTATTTGATCTTCAACCTCAATTTCCAGTATCATCTCGTAAACAGGTAACACATTAATAGGACGATATTCTAATGCTAAAATAGTGCTCCCTACTTTTTCAATTGGAATAACCGTTGAAATTTCTCATTTAGCTGGTACTGTTCCACTACTTAGGGACGTATTAATTACATTCAGGAACCTATCACCATTGAAACACCATTGAAAACACATTGTTGATTAAGTATTAATTTTTATTCCGAAAACATCAATACATTGCATCAATATATATTTTAAAATTAATATGTTATATTCACAGAGATGGAAATCCTATAATAACTTATCATTTCACCTCCGAGAACACCAGCAATTCAATTTATATGCGTCAAGTTTGACAATTCAACCTTATAGTATATTAAGTATCAAGAACGGTAAGGGTTGTTTACCTCCAATTTTGCTGGAGACCGGTATTACCCTTAACGTTCGAAATGCTTATACCATTTTTTGCGCGATCGTATTGAAATATTCGAATTTCGAATGAAATAATTTAAATTTCTTCGAAATGAACGAAATGTCAAAAGTGACATTTATACTTCTCGATCAGTTTAAAATATATTTTGCATTTTGGTGAAATTGTTTTTATGTTATTTAATAATAATAATAATAATAATAATAATAATAATAATAATAATAATA
>CAJUYH010000646.1:0-60669 GCA_910591685.1 Galerucella tenella
CTCAACATTCAAAAATTCAAATAAAGCAATCATACTTTAAAGCAGCGGAGATATTATCATTATTTAATATACAATAAATATTATTCATGGCTAAATCTAGGGCGTATATTATTATTGTTTTATCTTTCCATTCACTATTGATAATGAAAGTAATAAATTTATATACTTTTATGTTATATATGAATAGTCAATATTCGATTAAAGACCCATGCAAATTTCATATAAACGTAATAAAAATTGATTATTATCATAAAAGTCAGAAATCATAAGTTTTAAATCGATTATTGATTGGTAATTGATATTTAAACTACCAATTATCTCAATAGCAATTTAGATCGACTGATATGAAATGAGATATTCTGATGAAATCATATCTTTAAGGTTTAATTTGATATCAACAGATGGAAAAAAGTTTTGTCTTTCTAATACAACAATTTATTTTGACCTTAAAATAGGTTTCAGTTGCGACTATAACAAGTTTTCAAAAGCATAACAAGAATTATATAGATCTCTGAGTCCATAAGTAAAATTTAGATAATCCAGTTGTCACCGCTTAGACATATTTGCCTTGAACAAATTTATATTAATTTTCTTTCAATTCTAAATCACTTACAGTTGGCAGAAGCAAACGTGAGCCATGGTGTGCGTGTTCATGTCGCTGTAGTTGTATTTTTGTAGTTACAATTCGATATTTTGAATCGATAACCAAATATCGATACCATAAATGTCAACTGTTAAGAGATATGTAAACAAAGTCGAACTTGCTAAAAATGTAACTCTAAATATTAATAAAAACATTTATATTGGACCAAAAATAAAACTACCATTTGCCCTAAATGTCTGCCAAATTACATGACTGTATTAATGTCATGAAAAAGAAGGGTCAAGTTTCTATGGAAAGCAACAAAATATGAACTGGTTATAGTCCAGTGTTTCCGATGCAAAAATATTACCCGTACTTACTATTCAAATTATCAGAATTTGTCAAAATTACCAAAAGGACATTGGTTATCTAAATAAAGTCTTCGACCGTAGTCAATATGGAAAATCCCCAAAAACAATAGCCATTTTATATATTTCTTCTACAAAATATTCGAAAAACTATTGGATCCAAATTAGTGAAATTGTCTAAAAATCGGATAATCATCCTCGCATTGACAACACTGATACAGAATGAATAAAATGATGTATGTTGATGAAATCACTCGGTCATATTATTTCGATTATATTTAACAATTACTAATGGACAATCGTTAACATTGGCTCTTGATTGGCTGCTTGCGATGACCTTATTTTAGTTCGCATATTATCCGGGGCTCATGTTTGGTTCTGACAACAAAAATATCATTCACTAAGATACCGTGTGGGATTTTTAAATCTGATAAAGTATTTCAGAAGTTAGCACTAATCCTTTCCAAATAGAATACCATAATTTCTAGTTTTATATACATCATCTATAACTACCTATTAGGCTTTTACCTTCTATTTTCTGTCAAAATTATTGAAAATAAATTTGAATAATTAAGTGATATGAATGTGGTTGAACTCGGACAACAATTTGAGAATTTCTAAATTGACTCATTCAAATTAATTGGAATGTTCAGAGAAAGAAACTAATTATTATATAGCTGTTTTTTATATACAGTTTGTAAAGGACAAACATTTTAAATTTCAATATTTCGCTTACTGTATATATTTATAAAAAAATTCAAGTTTTTTGCATTAATTAAGAGAGAATGGAATAAAATTCTGTGGTTACTGAAATTCTCTATACCAAGTTGGATAACAATATTATCCAACTAGAATGCGTTATGTTTTCTGATGACTTTTTCATGTTAATTGGCAAAATTGCCGCTACTGGCCGAAGAAAAATCCTTTCTGGAGCGAGGAACACACTCAATACCCTCAAAAGGTTAATGTTTGGACGGGGATTGTTGGAAAGCACATTACTGGTGTCTTCTCCACGGATGGTAATTTGAATTGCGATCATTATTTGGCACTAGGTACTTCAAAATGATGTTATTCCAAGTTTGGCAAATTTATATCCTGATCCAGGAAACTCCCATGTTCCAGTGAATACTGTTATGATGGAGACTTAGCTTAAGTAATTTAACTGACACACAAGCGCAGAACTGGATTGGTTAGTCTCCGAATACGACAGCCTAGCTAGCGCCAGTCTGCAATAGCTAATAGCCTAGTCATGTGTTGTTAAACTCGTCGCATCTGTCCAAATATAATAAAAAAGGTAGAACGTGTCGTGGGACACACGGTAGGAACTTCAGTTCCTTTCAAGCAAAAAGTATGTAAAGCATCTGACGTTATCGATAAACGATTAGCATATTCCTCGGTGGTCGATTAGTAAGCAAACCAGACTCTCACTCGGTCGACCCGGGTTCGATTCCCCTTGAAAAAGTTTTTTTTATTGTTAATTTTATTTTTAAATAATTATTCTGCTTTATATTAATAACGACAACAGGTAGACGTTTGAAATATTTAGCAGAATATTCATTATTATAGATAATGGTACGGTATCCTTCATGAGGGAGTCCGACTGGCAACATCTACTTATAACAGCATCGTATATTTAAAAAGGGAAATCGTAGCATTATACAAATTGGACATTCAAGAACTGTACTTTTACCACACAAAAATTAGTGGAAACATAAAATTGAATTGTTAAATTTTCAATTTGAAGTTATAATACAGTTTATAGAAATTTTTATTTTCTAGATTTTTTCTTAAGTGGGTCGTAGAAAAAATATTCTGTTCGACTCGTGTGGATTGTCCATATCGCACTTGATCGTCCTCGTGCGATATGGCCATCATATCCACACTAGTTGCACAAACTACTATTTCTATCAAAATATGCCCTTTTACGTTTAAAAACAACCTGACAAATGTCAAATCAATTTATCCATCCATTTTAAAGTTATCGAATTAAAACATTGAAGTTTTCAAAATTTCAACACCCTGTATTTCGAAAAGTAAATGTGCTAGACCCCTTAATCCTCATATCATTTTGTCCAATTTTACGAGAGGAATCTACATGCAAACGTTGTAATTACCCTTAACGTTCGAGATGCTTATACCATTTTTTGCGCGATCGTATTGAAATAAATTCCGAATAAAATAATTTAAATTTCTTTGAAATGAACGAAATGTCAAAAGTGACGTTCATACTTCTCGATCAGTTTAAAATATATTTGGCATTTTGGTGAAATTCTTTTTATGCTACCTATATATATTTTATACTTTTCGACGTCTGAACGGTAAGTAAATCACTTACCGACGTGTTGAACTTAGAAACTAGTAAACACAACCTACCGTCCTGACAACCGATGGTGTAAATAAAGTAAAAAGATCAATCGCGCAAAAAAAATTATGGAAATAATAGTAAAAATTTATCCGAACAAATTCAAATAGAATTTTAATATAGCATCGGTGGTTCAGTGGTAGAATGCTCGCCTTCCACGTGGGCGACCCGGGTTCGATTCCCGGCCGAAGCATATGAATCGCTGCTTCGTAAATGAGAGAGAGACTCAGGAGAGAGCACACGCACGCAAGCAAGGCACATAACGAAGCAACGTAACATAATGTAACGTAACGGTCAAATCTTTTGCGTCGCGACCCCCGGTCGCTCAAACATGAGTAAAGAGCTAAATAAAGCCATGTAAGAAGTAAATATGTTTTATCAAAAGACTCCTAGACATCACAAATAAGATATGGTTTCAGCAGGATGGAGCACCACCACATTACCAACGCAATGTCAGGCAATACCTCGATGTAATATTTTCCAATCGGTGAATAGGGAGGCGAGGATCGATAGAATGGCCAACGCGATCACCTGATCCTACATCATTGGATTTTTTTATGGAGATGTGTGAAGAACATTCTGTCCAAAACTAGACCTTTTGATTTAAATGACTTAAAAGATGACGATTGTCATGAAGTATTGACATTAATAGTTTTTTTCAGTGTTTTACATTTTTTTACGTTTTGCATAACATTTCAGTTTTTGACTGTAAAGCGGAGAATTGCAGTAATCACGTGATTTTATTTCAATTCATTTCATTTCATATTAATTGTTGCAATAACGATACCAATATATTTAACGTTTAATGTCAATTCTCAATTTAAATTTGACGTGTTTGATAAATATGTACAGTAACCGAAATAATAAATTTATTCCGTTTGACTTTTACACACTGTATATTGTTATATAACATAACATAATTGTTGTCATTGCAATTTAATCATTATTGATATTATATGAAATATCACACTCTTTCTTTCAGTGACACCGCCAATAGTATTAATTCTTAAAAATATATATATCTACCCATTTTTTCCTGTCAAGAAGTTAACCTCGAAATATAGTAATATTTTTTAACTTTCTTATTGTACTGAAATGTCAATCTTATTGCTTGATACAAATACATAACAAAGAGATGCAAAAGAAATTCAAATATCGACCGAAGACAATCCCTTTTAAAAAGTTGAATTAAATAAAGTGGAACACAATACTTATTTATACTTCTTACGTATTTATCTGGTAGTGATTTTTAGGTTGACAACAATAATTAAATGTCTGTAGATATCTGGTTCGCCGGAATTTCTCCAAAGACATGTGTAAAAAATAACAGTACTATGAATTTATACAAGTAAAATATTTGTTAGGTACACCTTATTCCACGAAAATACGCTGTTTCAAATTCACTAAGATACCATCGACTACTGAAAGATACACTTGTGAATTTCCCCAATATTAAACCGGAAAATGAATAAAATACAGAATATACTCTTGCTTGAAGCTGAAATAATTTCTTAAAAAATGTATTTTTTCCACTACTAGCTGTGAAGTTGACTATTATTGCTTCTTCTAGCCAACTGAGAAGTTGAATTTCTTTATTAGTGGTTAATAATTTTATTGGTGACTCATTTTACCTATTTAAAGCACGCCTCAGCTTGTTTAAATCGAACTTTAAAACACGCGCGTGTTTTAAAGACCTTAATATCCACTTATGCTTCAATATACTATTTTTTATTGGTGAACCATTTTACCTATTTGAAGCACGCCTCAGCGTGTTTAAATCGAACTTTAAAAAACACGCGTGTTTCTTAAAGCTACCATGGCAACATCAACAACCCGAGAAACGAAGTCTAAATGACAATTTTTTTATTATTGATCTGACAGGAGTACTTTGTAACGTCAAAACCTCCATTCGAATAATATTTAACAATTTCAATTTCATAAATGAAAATGGAAAGTACAGTTGGTATTGTTTAAGATATTAACATTTCGATTTTTGAATGGTATTTAAATTAATACTATTAACATTTTCAGAACTCAATGAGGTTGAACTTCCCTCAAAATGTGAATTATTTTATGTTTTCCTCGTTTTAAAGACCTCCATTTCGAATGGAATGTTTTCCACGTCATTTTCATCGTTACTTATCATTAAATGGTTCAGAAACTTGTAATGATACTCAAAGTGCATCAAAAACCCAAAATATCTACTGACAGATGCTACAGTATTGTCATGGCAACTTTAACATTTAACATGCCCTTCGTAAATTTTCCCTGGCTAGATGCTCTTATTTTGGATTCAATGAAAATTTTGATATAAGGGCTCGGGAAAGTAGGTGCTTTGCCGAGCAATTCTGTCACTTTACCGAGCAGTTAAGTCAGCTCTCCAATCTAGACCGGCAATGACGCACTTTCCGAGTTAAATAATGATCGGAAAACCGCATTATCTGAAGCTGCAGCATAAAATATCATTTTTCAGGTCCGAATAAAGCTACTCGGTATCAGCTTGCATGCAAAATTTAAATACAATAAAGCTAGTTTCGATTTCATGGGAAAAAATGTATAAAATGCATCTTGAATACGGATCATGTTACGAAAATTCCTTACAAAGCAAACTCTAGTGATCAAATTATCCTACCAACGGAGACTCCTTATTTTTAAACACCCTGTAGAAATTAAAATAATTAACTTGACAAAAAAGTAGTAGGTAATAAAACATTATATCAATACTTCTAATTATGGTCCCTACAAATTTTTCTGAATTTTTTTCATTTTTCTATCATTGCCTTATAAGTATAAAATTGTCTATTCATTCTCTTGTTTATTCTTAACTGTATTTATAATTTAAATGCAAAAATGATAATTTCTTTAACCTTGACCATAACATAAGTTTATTTAATAAATTAGCTATTCCAAACACAACACCACATTGATGCAACCGTTTTTCTCGTATTATAACCTTTGAATTGATTCATTCATTGAATAATTTTATGGTATAGGAGCTAGAACATTATATGAAACTATCTTCTGTACGTTCCTTATATAAAAATAATTAAATTTTCAATTGGCTAAAAGCATTTTTGTAACAATCCATTATCAATTATTAACAGCTCTAACTATGATATGGACAATAGTAAACTTTGGTACTTATGTACGAAATACATATATGGGGACAAACAGAAGTCGAGTCCACATCAATAAAAATATTGACGTAGTGATTTGTGTTTTTTGACGTAAATTTGTTTGAATTCGTCAAAATACTGTCCAGACTGTGAGCCGCGAAATTAATATTTGAGACTAATTTTTTAAATTATTTAATATTTCTATTACTTATTTATTTTTGCGTCCAAAGATATATTTTCGAATTTCTATTTTTCAAGCTAAAAGTATTTTACACGATAAATGATTGACCACCTTATCTATAAATATTTCAATCTGATTGTGTGAATATAAATTCATAAATTCATTGGATTGTTTTAATTTGTCTGACCTGTACTGCACCTACATTATTTCCAATGCGTTTTTTATATTTACATAATGGGATTGAAACATCGAGATTATAGCATTACCGATGCAGCAGAAAAAGGATGTGAGTTGATCAAAACATAAACGAAAAAATCTGACTGACGCTAATAAAACAAAATGTGTTGACCAAATACAGTATATATTATACTCCAAGGTGGTGAAGGCTATTATTATTGACCGAGCACCAAAATTATTTCGCGAGGGGCTTTGCCCCGAGCGGAATAAGGTGCAAGGTTTATAAATGTCTCCACCACCATGGTGTATATACAATTTTTTTCCACTACTAGCCAAATTAACAGGTTTACTGCCACGTCAGATACCGGTGTCTGATCCCTAGGTATACTTGCCCGCAGTGCCATGGTAGTCACCGGTGTCTGCGATATTCCGTAATACAATACTTGTGTTGTAAGATAGTGTCTGCATGTTAAGTGATACACTATAGACACTGTGTGGGCTATGGCATTGGTGAACATACGCTTGGCAAGAACTTTTTATTTTTCATGTTAAATAAAGGGTAGTTTGAATTTTTTTTCAAAATATTTCTATTCAGAACTGAGAACATACAAATCAAAGAATACATTTATGAATAATGGTTTTCATTAAAACATTTTAAACAATAAGGTGTATTTGTTTTTTTACACTATTTCAATACTTCACTAAATGCTTCACTCAGAGCGTCAGTACTCTAAACAAACCCTACTCAATACTAAACAATAATAACAACGTCAACTCTTTGACAGTGTTGGCGCCAATAAGTTTGAAGGAATTTGCAATGTTGCCACGGCCACAATGATATCTGCAAATATGTGTCTGCAAATGAATTTTGGGGAAGATGTTTGCCAACATTAAAATTCTCAGACACAGGCATTAGCCAACCTATTTTGCAAAAAAATGCGAATAAATATGCCGAAAACCCGGATATACGTCACAATCGATGACGCACACCAAGAAGGTTATTATTTTAATACCTAATATACTATTCACATACATTATTATTATTATTTTTATTGTTAACTTTATATATCTCTGGACCAGCTTCTCAACTATACTTGTGAGTCATTATAATTTTATTAGAGTGTGTATGATATTGTAAACAAACTGTTTTCTTTTAAATTAATTTTAAATTAGGAATCATTGGCCATGTAATTAGATATATTACAATAAACTATGTATATGTGAACACCATATTTATAACACAACAATAATATTTGGATAGACATGCATATGATGCGGAAAGTCTTTCATGTGATATACAGTTGGAAAGGAGTATCAATATAGTTGGAAAGTGAGGACGATCAGTGAGAATGAAAGAATGGATTATCGTGAATAAAAAATATTTAAAAGTAAAGAATGGTTACTTACAACCTAAAAAAAATTATAAGCGATATAGAAAAATATTAACATTTAATAAAATGGAATTGTTTAAGAATGGGTCGTATAGTGAAATTCTGCTAAATAAATGTCAATCAACAGCTCAGCAAATCAGTGATTGATACCGGAATGTTAATAGAGAAAAGGCTTAGGCAAGATTGACTCCAATTAAAGATTGAATGAAAAAATGAACATGGAACGTTAGTGAGGCTATAAGCCGAGGTGAAAACGTGTAGCTACGAAACAATTTAACAAATTAACATGATAGAACTGCTATAAATGAGTATTTTGATTGTGCCAAAAAATCACATCACAATGACCCAAAACACGTCATCTCGGGTACGCTATTACTGCCCAAATCTCCAGCACATTCACCAGACTTGAATTCAATTAAAAATGTGTGGTTAACATCAAAAAATGAAGTGAATAGTGCCTCAATATCGAACAAAAAATTAATTGAAAGTACAAATTATTGAAGCATGGAACCGAATTTCTCCCGAGTGTACTAGAAAGTTGAATAAAGTTCCAAGAGTGATTGATAATGAGGGAAGCGCTACCAAATTTAAATCGTGCAGTTTGTTTTCTTAATTTTTTTATACAGGGTGATTAATTAGTGTGATAAAGCTCTATAGGTCTGTTATCATAAAGGATATGAAAAAAGGTCATTATAAAGTACATTATTTTAAATAGATCACCCTGTAAATTATATCAGTGTCGACGAATGCTATTACCATACTCCTACTTTTGTGAAGCATTTGCCTTATCTTAAAAGTTATACGTATTTGAGATATTTTAGTTTTCTATGCAAAGTATGATTATATAAGTACTTATGTAATAGTTTACCATATGTTAGTTTGCAGTTGAAGGTCTATAGAAAAGTATACTTATGGTGGAATAAGAAACAACAAGCAAAAAAAAACTACATTATTCGTACTAAAAATGGAGTACGAAACAAACACTCTGAAAGCTTGAGAAAAACCCCTTATTTTGGATTCCTGAGTTGCTGGAATAGAAGTAAATGAAACGCCAGATGAACTAGCAAAGAGAGAAACTGAAATCCCCGTTTGAAGCCGGAACCCTTCTGCGAAAGCAGCTTCAATTGAAACATACGAAGAAATAGGCAAAGCTGAAAAGGGGAGACTACAAAAAGGTGACCACAATTGAATGCTTAAAAGCTAGAGTTTTAGCAGAATTATTTTTCATTCAGTAAAACAGCAAAAGAAATAAGGATTTGAAAAATGGTTCCTTAATATTATCACGAGGTACAAACAAAATTGATAAAGAACAAACGTGGTGTTCCCGATAATATAAAGACAGCTCTTACGGACAAATTAGATAAAACTTTAAAATTTCTTAAGTCAATCAATATTTATAAGCTGTAGACCACATTTTTCATGATTGTAATTAATTCCATATGTATGTAAACTGCCTATGATCCAAGTGGTTGACGCAGTGTATGTTTTTTTTTAAATAAAATAAAAACGTTCTAGAGCAATGAGAAAAAAAATTTTAAATACATTTTTTTTAACAAAATTTTTCTAAAGGACCATATTTCCAAAATAATGTTTTGGTTATTATCTAAATATATAATATAAGTGGAACAGTTTGAGATTGGAAATTACTCTATTATCGAACGCGCGTTAGGATAGAGTGTGTAAAGTGTTAGTCTTGCAAATGGATTGAAAAATGTGGAAAAATAAATATTTCCATATAGTTTGTACTAATGAAAAAATAAGATATTTGATATTTGATATTTCAATGCATTTGACAAAACGACAAATTTGAACTAGACTAATGTAGCAATTTAAAATCATCTTATTCAATGATCATTAGTACATATTTGGACAAGTACGTTGTACATTTTTATCTGTATACCTATTATTGTATACAGCCATCAAATTACATTTGAAATTGAAAAGTAGAGCATTTTAATGATCCTAATAAATTTTAATGTTATTGGTTCACATATTTTTAACCAATAATTTATTTCTAATATTGAATATTACTTAAATTATTTTTGTTGCGTCAAAGACATTATTATAAGTATCGTAAAGTAGGTTTTCTATGGTACTCTAGAGAGCTTTTTATTTCAAACCCGAAACGGTTTATTTCCTATACACTGTATACCATGTAACAAAGACAGCAAATCTTAATGTTTTAGAAAGTGGTTAAAAATGCGACTAATGTGATACATTTGTTCAAAATCGGAGTAACGGCAAAGAATTCTTGTCACAAATTACATTAATGTTTTATTATTACTTACATACATGTCTTACGCAAATTGGAAGTATTTCAATCGTTGTGTTTGTTACTAACCTGAAACAAAAAATGAACATATGAAGATACACATAATATAATCTAAAAAAATTGATAATAATAAAATTAATGAATTATTATTTTGAAATAACTTTATTCCATTGAAATATAATAATATACAAATATTACTAATAAACAAAGTAAATAATTTTCTATTTTTCAATTTGATAGTTTCTTTTTCTTGTATATATCAAAGAATTTAATACTATTATAACAATTTTCGTAGCATTGTCAACCTTATTCAGTTTTTGATTTGGTTGTTTTAACTTTAAATAATGATCCGTGGCAGTGCTCAGAATAATTTCTTCATGAATCGGTGTAAACCCAATTTTCGAATTTGTCAATTCTCGCGGTAACCGAAGTAAGGGGTACATTTGTACTCCTGTTCCATCAATTTTTTTTTCATGTCCATAGTTTTTCGGTGTTAGTGTTTATTCCACATCACCGTAATAATATACAATATATCCCCCTAAGTTGGAATCATATGAAAAACTTTTTTTATTATTAATTTTTGGAAAAAAAAATAAGTATTTACAAAACCATTATATAAAATAGATTATTATGAAACTAACTAACTGGATACTGAATAATATGATTACGTCATATTGGGTCCTGATAGACCACTGTCGTGCAACGAATCAATTCTAAGTACGCCCTGTAGCTGTGTTCAAATTTCGACCGGAACATGATGAATTAGGTACATACCACCAAAAGATAGTGGTCATTCCACACCCAAATATTTAAAATATGTGCATGCTATTATAATTAATACAATTATAAAAAACGCATTCGGTAACTGATTGATTGAAATGTAACCAAATATGAATCACACTTTCAATGTTACCGGATATAATATTCTATCGATATCATTCCAACAAAGAACAAACGCTAAGAAATATTTTATATCCATGTACTTTATACCTACATATAGTACATTGTGGATTATTTTTTCTCACTTTCCAAATGATGATTTTTAATAGTTTTTGTATATTTTCCAATTTATCGGGTATATTGGTTAGTGGGTCTTCATTCATTCGTTTGGGTTGTGCTCTACAGCCCAGAGACTTGAACTAAATCTTCGTACCATTTCCCATGCTATCTTCTCTCATACCAGAAGCTCCGTGTTTTCTAAATAGGCCGCTAATTGGACTGATAGAAGAATTTTCAGTAATTGTAATGGTTGTATTATGATGGCAACCTCTACACAATAGCTTATGCAGATGATCTAGTCATTCTGCTAACAGGAAGATTTGAGAATATTCTCTGTGCTCTGATGCAAGAGGCCTTCAACATCATAGAACAATGGTGTAAAGACCATTATCTGTCAATAAATCCAAAGAAGACAGAGATGGTACTCTTCACGAAAAAAAGCAAGCTTGCAAAACATCAAGGGCCAAAGCTCCTAAATACCGAACTTAAGTTCTCATCAGAGGTGAAATATCTAGGTGTCACATTTGAACAGAGTAAAAAAAGCATAGATCTCTTATGAACAGTGTCGCAGAACCATCGGCCGTACCTGGGGAATGTCACCCAGGGTTACTGCCTGGATCTACACTGCCATCATCAGACCTATGCTAACGTACGGCGCGATTGCCTGGGGAGTTAAAGCAAACCAGCTGACAGTCGTCCGTAAACTGGATCAAATTCAGAGAACAGCATGCCTCAATACAACAGGAGGCATGAGAACCACACCAACCAGAGCGATGGAGGTGATCCTTGGTCTCACTCGCCTTGACATACACATCAAGGAGGTTATTTCGATGACCATGACACGCTTACGCTCTACCAGTATACAACCTGACGTAGGATCTGGTAGATTGAGACGTAACCTATGGCGTGAGGCACTCAATGAGGTCCCACTGCTGCAGGTAAATACGGACGCAATCTCACCACAATATGCCTTCCACAGGCCCTACAAGGTAATCATTAAATATAACACACAAGACACATCAGAAGAAGGCGCACTCCGCATCTTCACGGATGGCTTTAAAACCAATATGGGCTCAGGATGTGGAATTTACTCCAGATCTCTGAATCTAAACATCAAATGGGCAATGGGCTGTAATGTCAGCGTTGCTCAAACAGAGCTCACTGCTATCTACAATGCCGCAAAAGAGATTACCAAATGAAACACAGGTGATAGAATCCACATTCTTACGGATAGTAGACAAGCACTACTAGCCCTGAACAGACCACGTATTACATCAGGCCTAGTACTGGAGTGTCACCTGTCCCTGATCGAAGCCTGTAGCAACAACGAAGTCACTCTAGGCTGGATCAAGGGGTACAGTAAATCGAAAGGTAACCACATTGCCAACACACTAGCCAGGAAAACAGCCTCCCAAAAACTCTTGGGACCTGGCACTTTCATTGGTCTGTCGGCGTCGGCTATGATTGACCTAATAAAGGAACACTCCCTTGATAAGTTTAAGGGTAGATGGGACGATGCAGAAGGTTGCAGGCTTGCCAAGGAACTGCTGCAGTATCCGGACAGCAATGTAGCCAAAAAATACGTGACTATGAACAGACAGAACCGGACAGCCACGGGTATTCTGACCGGTCACTGCCACCTACGAAAACACCTCTACAGACTGGGTCTGTCTGACACTTCACTCTGTAGAGGATGTGAACAGGAAGATGAGACTGTCGAACACATTCTTTGTGAATGTCCGACACTCTCTCAATTTAGGTTTTCCGTATTCGGCGAGTACAGGCTAACACAAGCCAGCATGAGGGAGCTCACTTCCGGCGACGTTATCGCCTACTTCAAACAAGTAGGCTGGATGACGAGCCAGAAGGAAGTCTGAACCTCGGAAGGATGCACAATGGGCCAATTGTGGCCTAAGTGCTGTGGGGGTCACCCACCCTTCAAATTCTTACAGATACAGAATGGTTGTATTATTTCCTCTCCAAAGTGCTTCCGTCTGAGTATTTGTAAGTTTTCGCATAAGCAGAGTATGTGAGTAGGTGTTTCATCACAAGCCGCGCTGAGCATGAGTGAACGTTGCAGCAACGTTAGCGAACATAATTTGGTCTTTGCGCGAGAAATGTCCAAACCGGCTGCTCCGTTCTGCAACAAACAGTTGCTCGTAAGTGTTCCAGCCCGAGCGATTATTTTTTTTTTCAATTTTGTGGTGAATATTGCTCGTTAAACAGATAGTTTTGCGTCATTATTAAAATATGAGTGGTACTGATATTGCAATTAACGCCACTGCATTTATTTTAATATGTGATCATGTTGAGAAAGCTCAAAAAAAACGTTTTGTTCACTTCAAAAACTTCGTCCAAACTAAACGCTCCAAAACGCACGCGAGCTTCGGTTTTCTTTTGATGTACCGACAACTGGCGGAACAACAACAAACACGCACAAAGAAGATCGTTAGTGCGCGTTTGTGCGCACTTTTCGGCCACACTGAATGCAATGCAACGTTGCGCGTGTTTTGCGCGGTTTTGCCCGGTCTGGACGCACCTATAGAGTCACTAACTTTCTCCATTTTGTGTAGAGGTTTCCTCAGGGTGCAGTGTCCAGTCACCAGGTCGGTAACTGTCTTCAAATGTCTCTTACCCAATTTCAATACCTTGATTGAGAGTTCCTTGTCTACTTAGTTCAGTAAACTATTTGTATGGAGGTAGGTACCCTTGTGCTGACCACTATTTGAGTTGGTGTTCCCTAACTAGCCAGCTCCCGATTTCCCCTCTTATGCAATCCTTTGCACAAAACGGTTCCGGACCTTTGAAATCTCCTTTAGAACCTTTTTCAGCTAACTGATCCGCCATTCCATTACCTACAATCCCCTCATGTACCAGCACTCATATTAGAGACACTTTGTTGTATCTTTTCAGCCAGATAAGGGATTCTTTACAGTTTTACAGTGGTGGGTCATATTGTGGCGAACTATGGATATTCAACAAGAAGAATATGATTGATGCAGAACTTTACGTGACAAGAGTTCGGCTGAGGTGATGATGAAAAAAGTAGAGTGTTTCGCTCGTCGAAAACATTTTTTGAAGCTCGTGAACATTACCAGCCTTGGCTGAGCCTCGACTGAAAGACTGCTCTATCGCTTCAAAAATGTTACTTTGTCACTCGTGAAATAATATTCAAATCGTACAGCTCTATTAATGCTTTTGAAGATGATATCATTCGAATCCCTGTTTATCAGTCTGAGATTTATTGTCATTGAAATGTTATGAAAATTTTATAGATGGAGCGGCAAGTTAAATATAAAACAGGCCACGTTTTACAATTTCGTATGCCTGGTTTTTTGTATACAGATAGTCAAATTGAATCTCACATTGTATAAGTCAATTGGAACTGTCATTTCAACGGTATTTTATGTAAAACCTACAAAAATAAGCTTTCTACGTAAAAAATTCTTGATTAGGTCATAAGGCCATTGTCTATGGAATATTACGAAAACAAGTTTGAAAGGAGCTATTACCACTCCGTTTCGTACAATGATTCGTTCTCACACAGATAATATTGTTAGATTTCTCATTCTTAGATGTACTCACAACCCATGTCAAGCAGCTAATGCCGGGACTCGGGACGGATACACAGGAAGTAGGTCTCCTACCCTGCGCCCGCCCACTTTGGCGCGCATGCGTGAGCGGTTGAATGATTGTAATAGCGCCAAATTTGAATATCTTAAACGAGATCTAACAATATGTACAAAAGCTGGACTCTGAAAGTGGACAGTTTGGAAACATCATATTGTTTCTACTAACTGTACACCAAAAATCAGCCGTACGAAAGCGATCAATGTTCATGGCCCTAAATTTCCTTGACTAAAAAGTGAATAACATTACATAAAATGAAATGAAAAAGTGACGTTTCTACTTTAAAAGAAACCGCGATGGACATTATTAATTTCATGTCAATCTAACTAAAAAGTCTAAGGTGCAATGTAGAATTCTGCCACTGGATAATAGTGCTCTTTCTGTTCTTTGATAATGTAATCGAAAAGGTAATAAGAGCCAAGAAATGCAGCAAGGACTTGAAGTTCGTCTCAATGGCCCGAGTGAATAAGAACTTAGCTTTTGCTTTTAGTATGAAATATAAGCTTAGGCTTTTACTAGGTAGATTTAGCTTTTGCTAATAGCATTTGCTTGAATTGAAGTGAATAACCTTTTGCTTCTACTTACTAACAAAAGATAGATATTTTAAGCATTCACTTAAAGTTCTTTTTTAAATCATAAAAAAAAATGTTTTTATACTGATAAGGTCTATATTTAAATTTTTATAACAAATCAGTCTAGTATGTGTATGGACAAATTTTAACTGTCGATGTGCAAATCAACAAAGGTATATATCGAGCACATTTTGAACCAGTATCATTAACACTTATGCTGCCATGTCAGTCAAAAACGACTGACGACGGCCCTCCCATTTGAGCCACCTATGATTTTCTAGCATCATTAGTGGGGGCCGGTCTGAGACACGGGTTTAATCGGAAGGTCGCTCCGTGGCTTAAAACGACTGACATGTCTCTTATAAGTAAACGTCCGTCAGTTGCCAACGGCTGACATGGCCTGTTTAGAAATTCTAGAAAATCATCCCTGGCAGCATAAGTGTTAACGAGTGCTAATGGTTCAGGTTCAAAATGAGTAGTTATTCATTTCAAATCTATACAACTGTGCCCATTCGTCGATTGCCTGGACAGTCGGGTTTTCTGTAAGAAATTTAATCCAAATTCCTGCCTTTTTCAACTATTTTTGGTAAAACGTGAGATATCGTTTTACATATTGTTGTTCTATGAATTCCTTCTTCTTTTCCGATCCCTATTTGAAATCTAGGGTCACTTAGAAATATTTGCTTTTTTTTTTTAACTCAATGGCTCCAAAAAATGGTTAGCTATCCACTCAACATTTTCTTCACTAAATCTATACAGACCGTGGTATTCTTCGGCACGACTTTCTTTTCTTTCGAGATAAAATTTTACAGATCTCATATTCATAAATGCAGCCATTTCCTGCCAAACTGTTTAACAATACTAAATTTTCAAGCCAGGGTTTAACAAGCTTGCAAAAATGTAAGCTTTTGCTTAATATTCTTAGTAATTGCTTACTTTCATTCACACCATTTTTAGACAATGCTGAAAACTTTCGTTTTTGCTTATTGCATTTTTAGTAGAAGCTACTACTTATTTTTATTCACTGCAAACTAAGCATTTGCTAGGAAAATGTAAGTTTTAGCTTTCACTGAATTTTTATTCACACTGCTCAATGAGAATAAATAACATCAGATTACGCTTTTTGCCAGGAAAAATTATCCATAATTATCTGAGAATTATCTAGAAAGAACATTATTGGAATTATATGTATGGGAAATAATGAAATTTACGGCCGTTTTCATAACAAACTTTAACACTACTTTGAGTTTTGAAGCAAACTTTAAATAAAAATCGATTTCATAACAGTCTTTATAACTTCAAGTCGACTTAAGTTAAAGTGGACACAATCGCGACTTTAGGCGAGTTTAACCTCAAAATTTAAGACAGGTTTCAGTTCGTTGTGTCAGTATTGTGGACAAATTCTCTTGATATGGAAATAGATACCGAGTCATCAGCCTTTGAGGATAGCAGCAACGAGAGCGACAGTGATAAGGAGATATTCATTATTAAGAAACGAAAGATATATAAACAGAGAATGACAGATTTTGATAATTGTTCAGATAAAGAATTTTACCAAAGATTCAGGTTAAGCAAACCTGCTATAGTGGCGAGATGGCCAAGGAGAGCTCATGATCAGACTATTCTTAATACTAATAGTCGACTGAACAATAATTTGCAGCACGAGCCGAAGGCAAGTGGTGCAATTCATACGAGTGCAAAATGGCAATTTTGTTGCGAATTGCATACTATACTTTTTCTATGACAACACATCGTCCATTTATAGAAAACAACTATGAAATTACTCGTTACCTTTAACTTTGACAGAAACGATCTGCTGACATTTCATCAATTTGTCGATAGACGTCACAATTTGACAAGCCGTAGTCGTCATGATTTTAGAGTGAATCTAGACCTAATATGAAATATTCCATTTCGCATTTGTTGCTTAGCAACTTGCCTAGCAGCCGATGCAAAATTGGAATTCTGTACAAAATGTGCTTGTTTATGATTGAAGTTATAGTTATAAAATGAACATTTATCGAGGTTGTCGTAGAAAAAAATATAATACGAACATAAATATAACCCTACTTCAATTGAAAAAATCTGTCATAGTCACTGATACTAACTTCTCTTGATAAACGTAAAATCACACTTTACTTAAAGGAACAGAACAGAAATGTTATGAAAATCATTCAACTTTAAGTGAAGTTGAAGTGATAAAGTCACTTTAGCTAAAGTGAACTTCAAGCATTTGCTATGAAAACGGCCGTTAGGAGTGTAATTTTCCCAAGAGATTTTTTCCTTCCTTCCTATTTATAGTTCTATATATTTCAATAATGATGAAATTTGAAATAATTTTTGGATAGGTACTTATCATGTGTTTGTTGGGTAATGGAGATAACGGACTCGGCTCATTTTGAAAGTTCTGAAGAAATGACAGCGTCTAATTTAATTAGGCATCACATTAATTTCTAATCGATTAATTAATTTGCGTGAATTTCAAGTAGCCGCGTAAAAGTATTTGATAATTATCTAACCATTTAACCACACCCATAAAATGAAACGTAAGAAATTTTTTTTAAGCCAACCTTCACTAAAATATAAAAATATCAATCATATAAGCTGCTAAATAGAGTTTTTATTTTTTAACATACCTAATGAAATTAAATTATTATTCATTTCAATACTGACGTCCGGAAGGTAGTGAATTTATTTGGTAGAGTTTGTTCAATCATCCTATGCCGTTACGTCATACATTGTCCAGCTTGCTATAGTTAAAATAATACCCTTTTTGGTGTGCGTCATCGATTGTGACGTATATCCGGGTTTTCGGCATGTCGTTTATTTTATTTGCTATTTTGACATATAGCTAACCTTAAATTTGATGAATAAGATCATCAGGATTGTATTTAGCCAAATTCGAAGAGGCTATGCAATTAATAATTACCAGCTTCTTTTTCTAACTCAAAATACTTGAGAACTTTCAAAATACTGATGTTTTTCCGTGTATTCATGCATATTTTTTGTATTATTGAAAATAAATAAATCAATAAGATTAATATTTACTTTTCATAAATAATAATTGACCGTACACAACAAAGTACAGACCTGTCAAGAACTGTCAGTGTGACAGTAGAAAAAGACGTAAGACTTATTGCCGCTATGAAAGTAACGCCTTCATAGTATTTTAAACTCTCGATTGATAGGTTGAGCTTGAGCGTAATCTGAACATCAACCAATCAAATTTTTGTAAGTCAAAGATTATCGTTAACGTTTGTAATAGGTACGTTTAAACGGTTCATTATTGTGATATTTTGATTGGGATTAATCACAGACCTGCCTTATTTTCCATTTCTTTCTACGTAATGTGTTAGAAAGACATTAACAATCGATGACGCACACCAAGAAGGGTATTATTTCAACTATATAGCATTCACGAAATGGATGACACGGAATTATGACGTCATTAATTCTTAACATATGCCATTGTCAAGTGTAAGGATGGCTGAACAAACTCTATTTTTCCAGTCAGCAAACATTGATAGCATTTTTCAATGAAAATTTCCCATAATAACTTATACAGAGCAATCAAATTTCTTCATTTTGTTGATGTTACCATGCTACAGTGACTTATCCTAGTAAATTTTTCGATATGGGTAGGCTGCATGAATTTAATAAGTGGGGAATTGGACATTCTATGATTTGATTTTTATATCTTCCATTTAAATACTTCAAAAGGAATTCTATAAAAATACTGAAACAGAAAAGAAATAAAGATGCTCCGCAAATTTAAGCAATATAAATAAATTACTAAAGGCTAAAATCAACTTCATTGGAAAGAATATAATGGTTCACATTTAGCTAAATTACCAGAAAGATGAATTTAAGTTTTTTGTTTTTTAAGTTAAGAAGTATTATACGAACACAAAATTTCGGATATTATATTATTTTTTCCAACCTTCCCAAAACTTATGCTATATAAATGAGTTACTGAAGGCTGAAATAAACTTTATTGGAATAGTAAAATTGCCTCACATTTTATTTTAAAATTTCCTGAAATGAGTGTGAAACACTAAAAAGTGCGGTGACGTGATCGTCCGGTTGCTTTTTTTTGCACTTTTCTCCCGGCTTTCGTTACACTTTTTTGGGCGGACCTTTCGTTGTTCCAGTGCGTGTAAGGTGTTTTTTGTTGTTCTCTTCGCGGAATGGAACTCCTCGCGGTCCCGTAGACTTTGGTTGCTTTCTGTGCACTTTTCGTCCGGTCGCAGTAGAGTTCTACATAACCTTAATAACAACTGCTTTATAGTCTTCTCCATTCTTTTTCCCATATTAATGGTTCAGTCTTCTAAAAATTCAGCTTATTGTGAATTTGCAGTCGAGCAATCATTATTGCTATATTCCTTCTCTGCTAAAAATGTCCCCAGCCTTTAGAAAAAACTGTAGCCATCGTGAGAAATCTACACTAAACTATTGAGATTTTCTTGATGTCATTACTGAGATTTCCCTGCCCACGCTGTGTATCAACAAAGAGATATTCTCACCGAATAACATTATTTCAGAAGATAACCATTTGTTAACTCAACATTTTTCAAGATCCGAAGGAGCTGTTCAGTTACCATTACCAATGGTATAACGAAAGATTTTCTCTAACGGATCTATATCGTCAGAGACCAGCACTGAACCATATACCTAATACCTAATAAAAAACCCACAAACTTACAATGTTCGTTATAGATGTTAGACTGTCCCGCAGGCAGTCAGTACTTGCCGTCGACTAGCTTCGAGTCGAAGAAGGGGTGGATCCTTCTAAACTTAAGTCGATAAATTGGGCGCCAGAGAAGTTAAAACAAGTACTAAAGGTTCTTCAAATTAACCCACAACTCCTCAGTAAGTTAACGATTATGATTCCTCACTAGGAAGGTCATACAGGTATCACAAAATAAAACTAGAAAGTTCCCCTGATTAAAGAATAACTTTAATTATTGATTTGTTTTTACCTAATGTCTCTTTTCAAATTTATGGCATATCTACATATGTCAAGTTTACAAACGTCAAAATTTACAAAACCTGGTACTCGGCTGAAGGCTGATGAACCAGGGCGCACAAAAGGCTGAAGGCCGTAGAAGTTAATTCACCCAATTAAACAGAACAAAAAAATATGAAAGAATATTACATAAATAACATTAACCAGACAATACTTAGGTGTACTCAACCCTACGTCAAGCACTGTTCTACGTCTAACCCAATCTCTCGAGTACTAACACCGGAGTGTCATCCCAAGGTACCGTAGAGTTGGTTAACTTACTTGAAGTACGGAGAGTATCCAAGAACCATTAGTTAACGGATCAAGCTTAAAACCAAGTCTAACCCCCCCCCCTTACTGTTAAGAAAATTTATGAAATACCTAATTAAATTACAAACAAAGTTAAGTTTACTGAAATTACAGATGATCATAATTATAAGCAATAACAGCTACAACCTACTGGCCGTAGTTATTGTACCCAACAGACAAGATTGCGCAATCGATATTACAATTTCACAAGTTCAATCTAAATAGAAAACCATATATGTTAATAAAATGAAAACCAAAGGTACATACCAGTGGCTGTTCAATAGGAGCAACCCACAATGTGTATATATATATATATAGATATGTATAGGTAAACCTTAGTAGGTACTAAAAATTCTAAAGTTACGGAGAGTTTATCAAACTTTTAAAAGACTAAAAATTACTACTTATATTCAAAATTTTTGTATCATTAAAAACCAATTGTACTTCACCAGATGGTGAACTAAATGGTAGGCTTCACGCCTTCACGGAGTCTTGAGATCTAGTAGGAGGCTCCCACGACACTGTCCAAGCTCCTATTCCTGTCCCGTAGGTAAACAGCAAACTGATACCAGAACCACTAAAATTGACATCCAACTTCCAATATTTTGAGCCAATTACAAAAACCCCAGGTAGGTTCTCCTGAGGTTCTTCAAAAGGAACGTTCGAATATCCTCCATGTGGTGAAATCAAATCCACAAATCAGGGGAGAGAAGAAAAAGTGATGTATGATCCTGCCCACAATCGGCAAGTGAGCTCCTAAAACCAAGTCGTCCTTGACAGTTTAAATTTTCAAATCCGACAGAATCGGGTGAAATCCTGGTCATCGGGCCAACTCAACAGCTTAAAATCCACAATAACATTCCCAGAACCCAGAAAATAAATAATGATTTACGGAGAATTTTTACCGTACAATGGAATAGGCTGTGCAAATTTTATATTCATATGAACCTTAAGTGAATTTGAATTTCTTATAATATTTAATAGGTATTTATTTCAGTTTAAGCTTAAGCTATAAGATATTTTGTTCATATCATACATCTCTATTTTAGTCCAAAACATCTAGGCCTGCTACCCGTTTCGGAGCTAGATCTGTAGCCTGATCAGGCTCTAAGTAGACCTGTTCCAAAAATCGTCTATTTTTGACGCTAAGTACTTTTCATCCGCTCTGGTCATTATGATAAGGCAACGTGCTAGAATAGCTGTAACAATAAATGACCTCTACTATTGTTAAATTAATTATTCACGAAATCCGCAAGATTTTCGGTAGGATTGGTACATATAATAACTATTATGACTGTTTCAGATCAATAAGATGTAGCTTTTAAACCGTGAAAATTGTTTCACCTCTCTCAAATAGAATAATGGAATTAAAGTGGTTTTTAAAACAAATAAATTTATTTTGATGCTAAAATACTGTCAGTTTACCCTGTAAAACTTAATGCACTTAATAAAAAAAAAGATAAATACCATTGTCTTGAGTATCTAATTCATTAACTTAATGAGAACTTTATAATCTTTGGGAAACCTACCTACCTATTGTAAAAAAAATCTTAACATAAAAGCCAAAGCTACGTCGCTTATTTGGAACTGGTTCCCATGCTACAATTTTGAATTTACGGAAATTATGAAATTTGACCCAGAAAAAATAAGATTAGCTTAATAGTGGTTGAAAATATTAAAGTAATTGATTTAATTTAATTTTATTGGGATAGAACAAAACCTTTATTGCAATGCTTTACATCATTTATTTGACTGCTAAGTTATGATTAATTCACTAAATAAAAACTGAGACATTTAGTAACAATGTAAATTTTCTCATTGTCATTTGTACCATTAATGGTCTTAGATTGCATTACTGAGTCTACATTTACTCAATAATATAATTGCTATCGTTTTTGCAATGGATAATTTGAAGTTCAGTTTCTTGGTTCCATAATAACACGTGCTTTTTCTGAAACTGCTACTGTCATTTGATTATATTATATTTAACACGTCTCTCCGATTAAATAATTTCTAAATTGCCATAATAATTTCCAAATAATGAATAAATAGCTGTTGATAAATTGGGTTCACACAGGTATAAACTTTTATCTAAAAAGAAACATGTGATAAAAGTAAGAAGTTTGAAAATATTACAACTGAAAATCACGATTTCAGACAATATCCAATAATTCTGTAACCAAAAATATCCAGATAAAAATGTGTTGAAATATTGTCGAGCTTTTACAATAAGGTAGAAGATTGCATTTTTAATACCACACCAATTCCATCCTTTCCATAGTTACCTTATAATTTGACAGACAGAAAACGTTAATTATTGGGACCTATAAATAGGGTACAAGCATAAATTTTGCTATTGGTGGGAATTGACGCTTTATCAGGTCACCTTGGACACCTTATCAGGTCACCTTGGACACCTTGCATGCCTATTTTTCCAAAAAAATATAAACTTTAATTTTAAAACGACTTTAAAAATCATAAAATTCCGCCAAAACGCGCTTTACGTCATAAAGATGGCTGCCCCATGGTGTGACGTCATTTGTTTACGTTCTTATTCGTGTATCACGTAACGTTCTTGTGACCTAATGTTTCTGAAAGCTTTAAAAATGATGCCGAGTAGTTCAGATAGAGATAATTTCAGGATATTACCATGCTTTCAGGCGAGTAAAATTTGTCAACAAGTGGACATCCACTTTTTCTAACTATAAGAGGATTACAAGGATTATTACAAGGATGTGCCTAATTATGAGATTAAATAGCAAAAAAGGTTAAGGACCAAAATTTGGTATAGTCCTATAGCGGCGTAATAGGGGCGGGGCTTTGAATGTAGACCATTATATCCAGAACTGTATCTCTACTCTGCTCCAAGTTCTGTGGATGACGGAATGAGAAAATCATTAGGGAAGCCAAAAACATTAACTCTGTACGAGGTGGTCCAAGGGATGATGCAGCGCGACAAAAAAAATCGAAAATCTCTTGTCGATTGTTTGAATTTTGTTTTATGATAAGTATATTTAAAAAATATATTATTATTTAAAAATGTGATGAAAACATTTACTCATACAATATCCATAAAACTTATTAGCCTCTGAATTATTTCTTCAAATTTTTGACTATACGTTGGCAATGAGATGGTTATCGATGAAACCCAATAGAACGATTCATTAACTGGTATGTGGTGTACTTGAAATTATAGACTGGTTAACTAAGCAGCAAGTGGAGTTCAAATGGCAAGTAAAAGAAAAGACCATGGGAAGTGAGAATTTATTGGAAAAAAAATTGAATAAATATTTATGGTAGCAATTAGTGTCATTTAAGAGAATGTTTCCTTTCATAACATTCTATTAATTATCGTTCACCTGCCACACTCAATAAATCACAGACAAAGACTTGTTTATGTTTTTATTATTGAAATTTTCCTTTTTGCTAAATCAATGTACGCTCCTCGTAAAAGTCTTGATTAGAATTAACACTAATTAATAAATCTCCCGGGCTATTCAATTAAATATTTGTGTAAATAACTCAATAAACACGCCTACTAATTATGTGACATCATCTAGTTCTATGAATAAATTTGCATAAAGAAAGTTGTAAAACAACATAACATGATTTTTTTGACGAAATATAAATTGGCTATTAATTATCATATTATTGTTTTCAGTGGGTTACCAAATCCTCAACTAAATATTTCAAGTTTTCTAAACTAGGCGTGTTTTGCAGATTGTATCAATTTTATAGAAACTTAACAATATTATTATATCTTATATTTGGTAGTGGGGAGCTGTGAAATTTATTGACAATTTTTACACTAGTTTTAGTTTCATCTGATTTGAAGACTAGTTATATAAACAGGCCACGTAACGGTTGAATGAGACAAAATATTAATGTGATAATTAACATAAACAGAAATCATTAGTTAAACAAGATTTGTCCGACTAAAATTCCCATAAAAATAGCATGCTTCGTTAAAACTGTGATTTGCACATGAAATAATACCAGTTTGATCTTCTAGCAGCCGTAAAAAATTAAGTAACGTATTACCTGAAATTTTTTTAACCGTTAGCGATGTACAGATTTCGAAAAGTCTATTCGCGACATACGATTTATACAAGAACGACAAGGAAAATATGATAAAAACTACTTGACAGAGAGAGAGAAGAAAAAGGTAGAACGTGTCGCGGGTTACACGGTAGGAACTTTAGTTCCTTTTAAGCAAAAATTTTTTGAATCAATAAATAAATACACATATTAATATAAGAATTTATTTTACTCTGGATGAAACTTCATTTAACAAAAATATACAGTAGTATTATTTATAAATAAAAATAAAAATCTTTATATTAACTTGATTCTCACAATAGTTATTTATGATACAAGTGCGTGAAGTTGTACTTTTGCGCACGAGTTGCGAAAATGCCAAAATATTATATGAAATAATCCGTACAAATTAACAACAAATAAGTACTTGAAACAGAATAAAATGGGTATTTAAGGGGACCTCAGATTTTATAAAATTATGTAATACATTTGACGTTATAGAAAAACAATTTGCATATTCCTCGGTGGTCGAGTAGTAAGCAAACCAGACTCTCACGCGGTAGACCCGGGTTCGATTCCCCGTGAAGAAGTTTTTTTTATTGTTAATTTTATTTTTAAATAATTATTTTGCTTGATATTAATAACGACAACAGGTAGACGATTGAAATATTTAGCAGAATATTCATTATTATAGATAATGGTACGGTACCCTTCATGAGGGAGTCCGACTGGCAACATCTACTAATAAGAGCATCGTATATTTAAAAAGGGAAACCGTAGCATTATACAAATTGGACATTCAAGAACTGTACGTTTTCAAAAAAATTAGTGGAAACATAAAATTGAATTGTCAAATTTTCAATTTGAAGTTATATTACAGTTTATAGAAATTTTTATTTTCTAGATTTTTTCTTAAGTGGGTCGTAGAAAAAATATGCTGTTCGTCTCGTGTGGATTGTCCATATAGCACTTGACTTCGTCCTCGTGCGATATGGCCATCATATCCACACTAGTTGCACAAACTACTATTTCTATCAAAATATGCCCTTTTACATTTAAAAACAAGCTGCCAAATGTCAAATCAATTTATCCATCCATTTTAAAGTTATCGAATTAAAACATTCAAGTTTTCAAAATCCTCATATCATTTTGTCCAATTTTACGAGAGAAATCTACATGCAAACGTTGTAATTACCCTTAACGTTCGAGATGCTTACACCATTTTTTGCGCGCTCGTATTGAAATAAATTCCGAATTAAATAATTTAAATTTTTTCGAAATGAACGAGATGTCAAAAGTGACATACTTCTCGATCAGTTTAAAATACCTATATTTTGCATTTTGATGAAATTGTTTTTATGCTATTTATTACTTTTCGACGTTTGAACGGTGAGTAAATCACTTACCGACGTGTTAAACTTAGAAACCTAAACACAACCTACCGTCCTGACAACCGATGCTGTAAATAAATAAAAAAGATCAATCGCGCAAAAAAAATTATGGAAATAATAGTAAAAATTTATCCGAACAAATTCAAGTAGATCACCAGCACTGCGAATACCAGCTTTGCATAGAATTTTAGTGTACCATCGGTGGTTCAGTGGTGAATGAATCGCTGCTTCGTAAACGACGAGAGAGACTCAGGATAGAGCACACGCACGCAAGTAAGGCACATAACGAAGCAACGTAACATAACGTAACGTAACGGTCAGATCTTTTGCGTCGCTATCCCCGGTCGCTCAAACCTAACCTGACGTAAAAAAACTAAAGTTCCAATAATTGTGAGCAGTCAGCGATAGGTGTGTGTTTAGTTCCAGCTACCGAAAACAGTTGGACGTGTGCTCAGTGCCCCCCTATTTTAACCGCTGTTGCCAGAAATGCAGATTAATTTGTACAAATGATATTTTTGTCTCATCGTTAGCTTTTTTCGAGCTTATGCACTATTAGGTAAAACTAAACACTCATCCGGCAACAGCGTGCTTTACAGAAAGAATTCACACGTTGGTAGCGCATGCCATTGTATTTGAAAATAAAACATTTACTATGGCTTCAATAACATACTTAACCTACGAAAAAGTGCAAATTATAATATATAATGTGTTTTGGTGGTCATTCAACGGATGCACTGAGCACACGCCCAACTGTTTTTCGCAATCTGTATGTATGGGTGATATTCACTGATGCCTCAACGAACTATTGTGCCCCCTCTCTCCTACTTAGTTCCTGAGGAAAATCTCTGATTCTAGTAGTTTCGTTAGACCTATTTCCTCGAGTAATTAGGATATCTGCAGATTTTAGTTTGGATAAATGTATTCTGGACTCCACAGTAAGGTGACTATTGATTCTTGATTGAGTTTACCTAGGATTTCCCATGCTATTTTGGAACTTACTACTCTTGAACTCAGAACTTAAAGGGCTGCTTAACTATCTTGCAAGGTTATAATCATTTCCTTTCTATATCCTTCATCAAAATTGAACTACGCACTTTCATATGGCGTGAATTTCCGCTTGAAGTATACTCAATGCAAAAAGTAACGCTGCTCACAGAATTTGACAGTAGACAGAAATTAAAAGTATACGGAACTTGATTACCTACCGGGATAGGGTAGTAATCAGCATTTAACCCGCACGCGGTTACTTCAACACTAAGACCGGCGACACATTTGCGGTTGCGTTCACACATACAAGCATACACCTTGTCATACCGAGTCCGTCAGTTCAATAATCAACATGGATTTGGTAGAAACGGTTGGTATAATTTATGCTCAAATTAAGAAATCGAGGAGAAAAGGAGGTACTGGGTCCATCCTTTACACAAAACGCGCTTGACGAATGGCCAATAACATTGTCTTTTTCTACGGTTGAGAGATCTTTGTATGCCTTGTCGGTAACATCCCACAAGCACGTCTCACTTTGCACCAGAACAATAAATTTTTCTGTATCGAAGATGTCCATGTTCAAAACTCGACTGGCTAGGTTTGTGGCCGCGCGGTTAATGTGAACAGTCAGGCAAGTAACAACATGTTGCATTTCGGGCGGACAGCCACGCGACCGTGGCAAGATGCGGTTGCAAAGGCGGTTGCTGCCGCTTGGCCGCTAGTGTGGTACCATTTCATAAACAACCATGTATTTTACAGAACAGCGGTTGTGACCGCGCGGTTGCAACCGCAACCGCAACCGCAAATGTGTCGCCGGCCTAACACTTTACACTATCTTACGACCGTTTCGATAACCAAGTGATCTTGGTAAGTACCAATTTTTTCTGCTTGTGGATGCAAAATACCGGAAAATTGCTTCTTATTATTCATATTGTCACTTTGAATTGTCACAAAACTGACATTCAAATAAAAACTTCGCTGGTGAAAGACTTTTTAGAATCGCTGAAACTAAATACATATCCTTTTTTCTCCCGCCTTATTCATCTTGAGGATTTTATTTGGAAGATATGATTAAACGCAATAAAAGAAAACAAAAAGGGTGAGTATGTCGTTGTTGAATGGTATCACCCGCATGATAAGACTGCATTTGACTATAGTTCAATTAGCTGGATCGAAAACCTTTGCCTTAAAAATAATAATATTTATGTTTGAGAATAACATCAATTTCATGTTGAATAAATTGTTATGAAATGGGTCGTATTATATTAATAGGAAAATCATAAACTACTCAAATTATACGGACACCCGTGGATATGAATAACTACTTTAAATTACATGGCTGATGAACATAATGACTATCACTATAGACAAACATTGATACAGTTTTTGTATTTTTTAATGTTGATTATTTTACGCTTTAGGAATTATAATAATCATGCGGTATGCTTAACACAATGTGTTAATATCTTATGGCGTGTCGTTTTGGTATTTAATAACATCGTTTTAAAAGAGGAAAAAAAATATATCTCTTCTTTCAATACACGTATTTCCATTATGAAAAACATAATAGAAATTACCGATTTGAAATTATTTGAAACTTAATAGTAATTCAAAAATATTAATTATTAATTCAAAAATATTAATTATTAAAAACATTATAGAAATTCAATTTACATTATGTATTGAGGTTGCCTATTCTGCAGTAATGCATTTACTATCCGATTTCAGGTACTTGCATCAGATTAGTATAGGCAACCTCAATACATAATGGAAATTGAATTTCTATTATGTTTTTCATAATTATTTTAATTCATGAATTTTTATTTTGCATATCATAATTTTAAATCGGTAATTTATATTATGTTTTTCATAATGGAAATTCCTGTATTATTATTATGAAAAACATAATTTTAATTCATTAACAGAATAATTAGGGAATAAACATTTTTGAAAGGAGAGATATTTTTGTTTTTGTTTTTAAAACGATGTTATTAAATACCAAAACGGCACGCCATAATATCTCATTCGCTTTTAACCAATTACCCTATACAAATCAAAATTGTCAAAACAAATAATTTATCCAGGCTAGTGCTTTTTTATTGTCAAAATCCGATTTACTTAGATTGAAACAATGACAATATATTTCAGTTACAATGACTTGCTAAATCAGATTGTTCACTGTCTGGTACCTACTACAGTATTATCAATTCTTATGGAAACAAATATTAGTAAAAATACCATAAAATTCAATAAAAAAGTTCAAGGATATTTTTTGCAATTATAATGTAATAATTATTGTTTAGCCTTATATCCGGCCTGGGCCTTCTACAAGATCAATAACTTTGAATTTATTTTATTTCTTGATACAAATCCATTAATCAATTTAAAATATATTGAAGTGTTAAATTTAGGTGATTTTAAATAATTTCCTAGTACAAAAAAACTGAATGGAAAAAATAAGTATTTGATATTTCCTGGTTCCAATTGATTCCAGTGTTATGATTGATGTGCGTGACATTATTTCTTTCAAGCAATGGATAAAACATGACCAGCAATGTTGTATAAATGCCTTTTCTGCCGTTTCCACTCGAGAAGTTGTGAGCTATCCTTTGTTCTAGCCCTACAATTTCATCTCCTACACCTACCATACCAAGCTGCCTACCTAGTATAGTTAGTTGCAACTTCCATGATAGCCTGTTCCTTGTGAACTATATTGTTCTTAGAATGTGATACGTGAAATATTTTTTGCGCGATCGATCTTTTTTGTTTATTTACAGTATCGGTTGTCAGAACGGTAGGTTGCGTTTACTTGTTTCTAACACGTCGGTAAGTGATTTACTTACCGTTCAGTCTTAGCCCTACGTACATTTGAGTGGTCCTAACTAATATATTATTACTTCATTCATTACACAAAAGGAACAAAAAGAATAAGAAGATTTATATTTTTTAATGAACAGAATCGAACAGAACAATATAAAAAGTAATACAATAGCATAAAAACAATTTCACCAAAATGCTAATTATATTTTAAACTGATCGAGAAGTATAAATGTCACTTGTGACATTTCGTTCATTCCGAAGATATTTATAGTATATTTAGGTATCAAGAACGGTAAGGGTTGTTTACCGGTCGATAGCAATATTTGGAGGCTCCAATTTTGCTGGAGACCGGTATTACCCTTAACGTTCGAAATGCTTATACCATTTTTGCGCGATCATATTGAAATATTCGAATTTCGAATAAAATAATTTAAATTTTTTCGAAATGAACGGAATGTCAAAAGTGACATTTATACTTCTCGATCAGTTTGAAATATAATTTGCATTTTGGTGAAATTGTTTTCATATGCTATTTATTACTTTTTATATTGTTCTGTTCGATTCTGTCCATTAAAAAATATCAATCTTCTTATTTTTTTGTTTCTTTTGTGTAATGAATGAAGTAATATATTATTTAGAACCAGTAAAATGTATGTAGGGCTAAGACGTAGTTTACTTACCGCCGTCTGAACGGTAAGTAAATCACTTACCGACATGTTAGACTTAGGGCGGGTTTATCAATGCTCGGTTAAATCTGTCAGCTACGTAGCCCTCAGCTATCTCTAGCCGCCAGTCAAAGTCTCGGTTACAATAGAAAGCGTTTATCAATGCACCACATAACCGACAGCTAGCTAACTGGAGGCTAAGTGTAATTGAGCATTTGACAACCTTGTTCGGGTTATGAACGTGAGTGTAATGTTGTCAGAGCGTAAATTTCTCATGTTAATTTGGTGTTAGGAGGATCACCCGTTACATGAAATATACATATTATCAATTTTATTCTCATATAACATATATATAACACACTGAATCAAGAATATAGAGGTGAAAGCTATTATTTTTCTATTTTACCGTAAGCTTACTCTGACAACATCGTGGAAAATTTCACTTGTCAGTGTCAAAATTGTGGTACTGTTATTTTTATTTCGTCTATGTTGTGCTTTGTTGAGTTGTTTGCATTTGAGCATGTCCACAAAACAAAAAAGATATCCCAATTTCACGGTGTCAGAGCGACAATTAGGTACTTATAAAAGTAGCCGTTCACCATAAAAGTATAATAGAATACAAAAAGACGGATGCTGTGACTTGGCGAGAATAGCCGTAATTTGTTGGAGTATCATGAGAACACTGCGTTTAGATAATCGAAACGAGTAATAAACTCGACATCATCGAGCTCTTCAAAGGTATTTATCCGTTCTTCAACAGTATATGGTCGTCTTTTCGTACTCTACAAATTCCAATATCTCGCCACTCTCCAAGCTCTTCATCGAAAAGGTCGATGACGAGGACGATAACAATGAAATAAAATACAAACAAAACCTATATGCTAGTAAACTACTATTTAAGAATCAAATAAGCTTCTCGATTTCACCCTAAACGATAAAAGCACAATCAAATTTAAAGTTGAAATAATCCTTGTTGCAAAATGTAAGCAAACATGAAAAAATCATGACACAGTTGTCAGTTAGAATCTATGGTTAGAATAACGGAGCACCACTTTCTCGTATTTAACTGTATGTTCTATGGTTAACATCAACTTGATAGTGGCAGCTAGGTTAGCCGAAAGTTTGACTGCCAGCTAATGCAAACTGGCAGTTGATAAACACTTTGACCAACAGCTAAGATTTAGCCGAGGGCTACAATATTTAACCGAGCATTGATAAACCCGCCCTTAGAAACCAGTAAACACAACCTACCGACCTGACAACCGATGCTGTAAATAAACAAAAAAGATCGATCGCGCAAAAAATTATTTTATTCGAAGCTTATTTCAATACAATCGCGCAAAAAATTGTATAAGCATTTCGAACGTTAAGGGTAATATCGGTATCCAGCAAAATTGGAGGCTTAGCTACGCTCAGCCTCCAAACATTGATGACAACCGGTAAACAACCTTTACCGTTCTTGATACTTAATATACTATTGTTCTACATTTCATCAGGAATGGGATCCACTGTGAATGTACCTTGAAAATTTGGCAACAATTTTTTTTAAACTTCTAAATATTATTGTTTGTCTAGGTGTCGAATTTTTTCGTTAGCCCCTAATAGGCACCAGAATTTTATAAAAATTATTCTTGATTACGTCAAATGAATTAGATTGTGGTTCAATTTCCTGAAATAATTAACAAAAAGAATGATGAATACACCACAAAGAACATACAGAAGATATTCAGGTTTCCTACTGTATATTCAATATAGTTGATTAAAGTAACAGTATATACGCTACTGACCAAGAACAATATCCGCAGTCAGTCAAAAAAACACAGCATGGTAGCCAGTTTATACCGTTTGCGTTTGATTGGAAAAATTAGAAGAGGGTAATGAATTGTGAACGTATATCAAAAAAAGCATGTTTTTAAAAATGTATACAATGCACTTTCACAGATAATTCAATAATGGCTGTGGGAAACTATTAACATTTTCGGTGATTGGTTAATTGATATTTATATCATTTACAAGTGCAAAATTTTATCAACGATAATATTTCGGTCGGTAACTGCTCCAGCTTCACTTTTGTGGGTCAAAAAGAAATCAATCAATTTACCGTGAATCTCAAATTACAACAGCCAGAATAATTTCTAAAGATGACTCATTATTGAATTATTCGTGACATTAATTTCATGTCATTGCATAAAATTTGTTTGGTAATTCAATTTTCATGTGACTAATTTTTACGGTGTTTCCAATAAAGTGAATATTCATTGTGAATTGTACCTCTGGTATTAATATTCTTGAAAAAATTCAATGTGCAAAGATATTTGGTCACTCCAACGAATGCGTTGCGTTCGGAACCAATTTCACAGTTCTAGTAATTTAAATAAAAAAAATCACCTTTACCTTTATTTAAATTTGTATTTTGTCATCACTGCTTATAATAATGGAAGTTTCAAGTGACAATGATGATAATAATGAAGAACTTTTGATCGATATATCAGGAATTGGTTGCATCAAAAGTTTTCTAGAATTCCAAAAATGCAGTAGGTAATTTCCTTCAACAGTCTTTTTTGTCGTATGTTTTATTCTGAATACATTGTATTTAGTACTTTTTCTATTTTGTGATAATACCCTCCACGTGGCTGTTGTTATCATCATAGATAATAAAAAAATGTATATAATTGCACCGGTTGAAAATACCTGTCCAGAATTTCTTATTGACAAAACATAATGGTTAGGTTAATTACATTTAAGCGCTAAAAAAATATTTTAATTGACTTTTTTTTATCATAATATTACTTTAGTTAAATAGTAAGCATCAGTTTAAACTTGTTATTGCCTAACGAAGAGAAATTATGCTATTAAAAAAATAATCTATGGCGTAATAATCATGTGTCGAAAGTACAAAAGTGACAAATAAAACCTAATTTTCTAGTTGTTACAAAAATTTAACATGCTTTGGTAAAATTTCGTTAATTTTATCTTTTATCGTTAAGATCTCGTTAAAATGGGGTTAGAATATTGCTTCATCAATTTCTACCATTAATATACAGTAGAAAAAATTGACCTGTACCCTGACGTCACTAACAATGAACAGTAGTAAACCCAAACTTTATATACCTCATCCTTTTCTACTGACAGTAAAAACACATCATGCAATATAGGTACACTTGTCTTTCAAGCAATGACATACGTTCTTTTGTAACTCTAATTAATTAATATTTTTAACTTAACCTCACTTCTTAGAGCCTAGCTTAGCCATTTTTGACTCATTGATTCATTTCGCGAGGTTAGTGGGTATGACGTCAGGGTGAAGGACAATTTTTTCTACTGTATCTTAACTCATTTGGTTCTAAGAATATTGTTTTGTATTGTTGATATGGATAGTGACGGCATTGTAGACTCAACGAACACATTGCCAAGAAGATGAGGAAACCTTAACACACCTATTGTGCTACTGCAAATTCCTGCAAAGGTCAGTGGAATAGGCTGATTAGGCACTTCATCAAATCTAATGTAGTTGGAACTTATTATTGAAGTAATATCTTGTGACCGTTGCCCCAGGCATATGTCAACGAAAGAGCACTTCATCCACCACATTGGATGAGGTGATCCAAAGAAATGACTTCAACAAAATACAATCCAACGAAAATATTTTTTTAAGCAAAGTTGGAGTTACGGCCGGTCGCATGAATTACTCTGTATATTATATTAAAATGTGGGTTATAAAGTTACTGAGTTTAGAGTTTTCACTCATTCAAAAATTTAGTTGACAATTCTCATTATTTACCAAAGCCTTGCAACGAGATAATGAATCATTAGATAGGTTCAGGTTCCTCCAAGAAACACAAAATATTCTCCATCTATCTTCTCGCAACATTTCCTTTTTTGCCACAAGTGTGTTTGAATACTGAGATGATACTGTTTACGCTTCTGACGGGGAATTGTAGTCTAAACAAACAAATATGCAGGTTTTGCCAAGAAGATAAGGAAATCTCAGTTCAGTGAGGATAAGATTTCCAGCGATCGGAGAGGAAAACCACAACTCTCCCAATGTATAAAGGACCTGAGCTTTGGCATTCGAAGTCCAGTCTGGACAAGGAACTCTAGCAAAACAGCAATGGATCTGCGAAGGATACAGTTTAGATGAGTGTCCCTATTCTATCCAGAAGCTTCTTAGGTTTTGTGCTCCAGGATTCTGTATTGGTTTCCAATCCACAAGCATTTTGATGGTTCTTTCTTTTTTATTCCACAAAACCCACACTTCCTTCCACACAGTGTTTCGTCAGAACACTTTAATGTAGTTTTACTCTGCAAAGGCATTAATTTTTTCTCACCTTGTCTAAATCCCACTAAATCTTCCCAATATTCTCCTCTTTTCATGTCAGCTTCCGCTACTAAATAGGAAAAGTGTTTTTCCTGGAGATCGGTATGCCATCTTACAAGCGCACTATACCACCAATCCAATAGCTCGTCCGATCAAGATTGAATTATCCCATCTACAATATGATCAAGAACTAAGATATTGTTTTCTTCAGGTACAAGAGTCCATGGGAATGAAGAAGCAGATCATATTGCACTGCAAGCGAAATTCAAAGTGCCTAATGTCTAATGCCTAAAGTCGTACTTTAGAATTGAAATTGGAAGCAAGCAAAAAAAATTACATCACAGGCGATCTAGAAGTAATATTTGGACAGGTATCTGTCAGGTAACGAATCTGTAAAATTTGAGAAATACTCAATATTTCATTACAATTGTTGCTTTCGTTTATTTGGGCTTCAAGCACTTGTGCGTGACGCCTCAGTCGTCACGACTTTTAAGCAAAACGATCATGATTTTTAAGGATCCTCAAAACCACTTGTCATGTGTCAATGCCAATGAATTAGCTGTGTTGTTAGAAGAACAGTATTCAATGCTTTTTATAATATAATTTTGCATATTTAGATATTTTCAGTGAGGTTTAAATCGTAATCGGCACAATCTTAACCTTTAAATAAACGGCAAGCCGGACAAACGTCAAATATTTGATGTCCGTGGCTTTGAAGCTCATACTTTTCGGTATGTGCTCAAGGGGAAGGTAAGACTAGACGTCACGCCCGGTAATAAACGAACGAAAGTCACTACGAGCTGCTACCAGCAGCCAAAAGTAAAATCGAAAACTCCTAATGTCCCTAAATGCCTAAATGGTCGATGCGACGTATTTATAGATAAAAAAATAGAAATGCATCAACTTATTAATGAGGTAGTTAATTATGATGATATTTATAGTAGTTGATAGACGATTATATTGACATATTTAAGTGGATAATATCAATAAAAACGTACAAATAAAATTAAATTATATGCAAAAAAATTTAATTCTTATTAGGCAAAATATATAAAAGATTATTTTGACAAATGAGGAGCTACGCGGTATAACACCGGTTTGATGTAGGTACATAATAATTATACTTTTAATTATTTATAATTACTTATGATTAATTGAAATTGTGAGAATTTCCAGAGATATAAATAACAATATTCTTGAAACTGTATCAGTAACAAAGGAAACAAACTTTCTTCATAAAAATGTTCCGATTTCTTTTACAATAAATTTCTCTTCCAATATAAAGAGCAATTCAAGAAAATCAGTCTATTTTGAATAAGTTTCCATATATGTTAATTTTATTACGATTATTTTAATGAAGAAAGAATTCCTCAAAAAACTAAAATATTCAACAATACAGGCTGTTTGACGAAGAGCTTACACTATATATCTACTATCCACCATCACAAGATTTCTATAGAAATTGGCATAGATGGAGAAGGAATTTATGGAAAATATTTTCACATACATGGCACTTCCGGTTATAACGATACTGAACGACAAATTTGTTATTTTAAATGTAACACTCTGTGCATTATTAACTTTTCGGATTTTACATTGAATATTAATGTCACTTTGTGTAGAATACCCTATATCTACAATTTATACTTATCGAGATATTAATATTTTTAAGAAAAAATTCACAGTTGCATATCTTCATTTTGAAAATTCTGTGTGAACATTCCCAAGACCAAAAAAGGTAGAACGTGTCGCGGGACACACGGTAGGAACTTTAGTTCCTTTTAAGCAAAAATTATGTAATACATCTGACGTTATAGATAAACAATTTTTATATTCCTCGGTGGTCGAGTAGTAAGCAAACCAGACTCTCATGCGGTAGACCCGGGTTCGATTCGAAAAAATATGCTGTTCGACTCGTGGGGATTGTCCATATCGCACTTGAACGCGTCACAACTTTAATTTTAATATAATGTAGATTTTAACAAATTAAATTGTTTCATCTCGTCATTTATTTAATTCGATATCTATTAATACAATAGTTATTTACGTAACTAGTTATGAAAAGAGCGATATTGTTCAACAAGCGTAATATTTGCGAAAACGAGCGCTAGCGAGTTCTGCAAATTACGCGAGTTGAATAATGTCGCCCTCTTCATAACGTGTCTATGTACAACGTTTTATCTAATTCCGCGCTTTCATAATATTAAATAAAATCTTCAATTACAATGATAATATTAAAGTGGATTCAAATGGTGTTAAAAGTATTGTTACTATGAAGTATTCACCCAGAAAATCGACTAACTTTAAATAACTGTGTCCTGAAAAATGTTGTTTCAATGTTTATAAATCTCAAAATACTATTGAATTAAAATAATGGGGTAATTGTCAGTTTTAATAATAAAATAATTGTCAGTTTTGACAGTACCTAATTAATAAATTATTCTTTGAAACTCATGTGGTATCTCTAAGTTTAAACTGAAACAGTTAAGTAAAGTTTTTACATAACTACTTTTCATAACTGATATATGAAAAATGAAATGAAATGAAAAATGTGACGTTACCTAACGTCAAGGAGTGACTTAAAGTGTCACATTTGATAGCGGAATTAGATAAATAGTATTTTCCTCGTATTTCCCTTTGAAAGTGTTCGTTTTTAAATATTATGCCTAAAAAAATACAAAAACATCTGAAGCAGAGAAGAAAGGAATAAATATTAGTTTTTCGTAACGGTGACACTATTTTTTGAAATCGTTTGTAAATTGCCACTATTTCGTTACTAAGAACAGGACGCTTTCTCCTACAAACATCTAAATTCGGGCTTGTTACTTTTATTCAAGTTCATTTTTTGATTACTTTTATTTAATTTTAACTCTAATTAAACAGCTTTCTAAACTAGTGTTTCCAAATTTATGTCCACGCTACGTTTTCCGGTTGAATTCCCTCGATTTTATGTTAAATTGATTTATTACCAGAATAATGTGATCAAGAAGTTGATAAATTGTTTGCACTATTGGTAGGAGACTGTTATTTAAATTTATTCGAAAATAAATCACTACTTTTCAAAAAAAATTATACATACCATTAGAAACTACAAATAGATAGTAGTTATATGCCTATACAATTCTTCATTTCACGCAGTCAGACCTCTAAACCAATAGCCAACTGGCACACTGGACGAGTCATGTCTATAAATTTGGATCAAGTAAAAAATCAAACCAACGTTACCGTATGGAAACTGTCACACGGTTAGATCGATCGCTGTCACGTCCAGTCGAGATGCTTAATTTCCATACTTCTTCTAATTTTACTAGACACTCGAAACAGATTCATAGTAATAATTTGTTTGCGAACTTCTAACCTCGGTTTTTTATTCATATAATTATTTTTTATGCGATAAAATACAGTGTATTAGTTCAGAAACATTTGAAAATACGGCTGTTGAATGTCAAATTTGAAAATTGTGATGCGAGCATTTCAAGTCCCACTTGATACGACACTACACGACTCGATAACAATTGATTAGTGTGCCCACTGCCTTACGCTACCAAGACATGCTGATGATACCCAAATTTACTACAGTTTTCCTCTTCAGCATGTGAATAATGCTTGTAACATAATAAACCAACAAATACATAAATTTGTTAAATCAGCTTCTCAACATTAAAAATAGGATGCAGACGTAGTTTTCGTACCGGCAATGTGTCATGTGTTTTTCTAATGTCCCACTGACAGTTCTCGTCCAGCCTGTAGTTTGTTGTTCACGGTAAATTTTATTATTTATGAAAAGTGCAGACTAATCTTATATATGTTAAATTTATTAAAATAATACAAAAATATGCAAGTATTTTCCATTAGAAAAAGAAGCTGGTAACTATTAACTTCATAGCCTTTTCAAATTTGGTTGAATACGATCTTGATTATTTTATTTATCAAATTTAAGGTTAGCTATATGTAAAAATAGCAAATAATATACGACATACCCAAAACCCGGATATACGTCACAAACGATGACGAACTCCAAGAAGTCTATTGAATGAACTATACATAAGATATTCCGTTCAAAAACACCGACGCTCACTGAATGAATATTATCTATCATTATATGCTTGTTGAATAATATACTATTATCAATGGTTACTTTTTGACAGTAACTAAGAGAACTCCGTTTAGAAAATATAGCTGAACCTCTAATATATCTAAGTACCTCACTCCCCAAACAGAAATACAATTAAACATGAACAAGTAACACTTCTATAATCTCCCAAGGTTTTGGTACGAGCTCCTGTATAGCAGCAAACATAAATATAATTTTTCTACAAACGTCAAAAATGACAAGGTTCGCGCATTGACAACAATATGCGAAGTGACCCTTTTGTCATTTTCCTTCGTTACCATGACACCGTGCGCGAAGTACACTGCATGTAAACTATATGGGATTTTTATATTTTAACCTTGAGGAACAAATCAAGCAAAAATCCAAGAAATCATTTATTTATCAATGTATAACAATAGTTAAGGGTTTCAGATTGTGAGAAAATTAAACACTACCTAATTTTATTTATTATTTACAATGTTAACATTAATGGTGCAGCCAGTGCACGAACCAATATTTATTCCTAAACCAGAAAACTCAGATTCAGCTCGTGATATCGTAGTTTTATTTCCATAGTTACAGTAATTACTTGATTTGGAAAAACAGTTTAAGCCAGTTCAATACTATTTTTCATATTATTAAGCTAAGCATGTTACTTATTTTAGCACAATATTTTTGACGTTTGTAGAAAAAATTTTGTTTGCAGCTCATGCGCGAAATACTTTGGTGTTCTCGATCACCAAAGTAGCATTTCTCGCACTAGATACAAAAATAACTATTGTTTTGGTGTCTCCATTGATTATTTTCAACATCATTCATATAAAAGTTAAATATGTTTATGATGTATACTAACTTTGGATGCATTTTATGAAAAACAAATAAAAGGTAAGATTATCAGAATTATCTTTATAATTATAATGAACACTTGAAAAATATATAGTAATATCAAATGAAGGGAAAGCCGAAAATTTTAATTTCGGATTAGGAAAAACCCTCCTCGTCAATCTAGCAGAAAATTCAATGAGTACTTGTAAAACCTTTACATTAAGTGAAGTATCTGAAATTTCAGAATCTTTGAAAAATTTGTTACTAACATGAACAATTTTCCACTTATAATAACAGGGGGCTTGTTTATCAGGTAAATTACATTATCACTTCGATATTGACATATCATCGTCAGAATGACAGAAGTTATATTTCATGTCACACCTATCATATTTTGGCTAGACCACATAATGGTCTATCTTTATGAATAGAAAAAAAGAGAAGAGGCGATATTACAAATATTAAAGCTTAGGTATTATTAACACTATGGGGATATCCTGGAAACCTTTGTTCCCATTTAAGATCAGTATATCTGTGCAATAATATAGGAAACCAAGAAAAACTATATCTGCTAACATTCAAGAAAACAGTTTAATAGTAATTCATCTGTTCATTGACTTCATATTGTGGGTCTCTTGAGTGTGTTCTAATGTCTAATACTTTAAGGAAGTCTAGTTTTTGTTTCCTATCACAAATATGTAGAAAATCTAGCTCTGTGTTAGGTTTCAATGAATCTTTGGTGACAACTATATGTTTTGCGTAATGGAATGTATCTGGCTATCCTAATCTGTATTCCCGCAAATGTTCATTGTGTCTAATTTCAAAATTTCGACTGGTTTGACCAATATAATAATATACAGCATTAGATTCTAGATTTTTAAGTTTATATGCCAGTTTTTTTAATGGGTATATTTTTGTTTTTTCATTTAACAATTTTACATTGCTTCCTGTTTTAAAAGAAATTATTGCTTCAAAATATTATTAGAAATATTATTTAAAATATTATATTATGTAGTTTTTTATTCTACTTGTTTTTCACATTAAACTCGATGGTGTCATAGGCTACTGGTCTATAATGTAAATTCATTTTTTGGACGTAAATTATTAATATGATTGAAAAATTTATCTCATTGTCGTTCACTACCCAAAAAACAAGCTAATATGTCATCTACATGCCCATGCCAAAAGAAGATATTTTTTGAAATATTAGGTAGGTAAATTAAAATATTTTTATTCTCAACCGTCACTAAAGCCGTCAATTATCAGATTGATTTCCGGAAGTAAACAAACAGTTTACCTTCCTTTACTTTATCTGCCGCATTTGCGGCAGGTAAAGTGACATATGCGGCAGGTAAATTGACATATGCGGCAGGTAAAGTATTTTGACTTTGACATTACTCGAAAATCATCATTTGTCAGTGTCGCGCTTCTCCCTATTACGGCTCCATAATAGTTTTCTTGCGATTTATTTATAACAAATTATTGTTGGAACTCCTATGACTTCAGTAATTAACTTCTTCAGGGTATACCTTTATTTTAAATATAACAAATAATAAGTAGATTTGTTCTATATGTGCTGTTTACTTTGTCATAATAAAATGCAATGAAATATACCTCAGTTTCTTATATTCTGAATTCTGAGCAGTTGGCGATAAAATTTTGTATGCACCACGTCAGTAAAGTGTTTTTATCGGAATCGCCTGTTATTCGCCTCGCTTCGCTCGTCTCATAATTTCAGACTCGTCCGATAAAGAATCACTTTACTGCCTTGGTACATAAATAACTATTATTTCTAAACTGTCTATAAAAATGTTCTACAAAATTGGTAACCCTCCATTTAGAATATATACCTTGGTCAAAATTAAAATAGCTCTTATAAATTAACTTCAATGTTAAAATGTCATATACCTGGAAATGTTATTGTCACTTTGACATCGATAAAAAAGGTGGATCCTTTTTTATCGGAGAAAAACTTCTCTTCCTCAATATCTAGTAAGCGGACGTCGCTTTTACACATTGACAATGAGTCGCAAGTTTGGTTACTTATAATTTCCATATTCTGTCGTTAATTTATCTTGCCAAAAAACACTCAAGCTTTTCTTTTATCGGATAAATTTCTCTATAACTCAGAGTTTTGCCAATCACTAAATTTGCTCGAAAAACTGACACTCCACCTTCGGTGTCGCGATTTTATCAGTTTTTCTCGTAAAATTAGTGATTGGCAAAACTGTTTCGTTGCAAAGAGATTCATCCGATAAAAAAAAGCTCTTGAGTTTTTACTGTTGATAATTTTTTTCACTAATCAAAATCAGACATTTTGGTGTTTTTAACCAATAGCAATACATTATTCTAGCCAATCATTCGGTATTATACTGATAATTTTGCTTCCTCATCGATAATACCTTGTTTACATTGAAACGTCAAAATTTTACTTTGAATTTGTCATTATTGACAACTAAAAGTGCTTCGAAGTTTGTTGAAAAATGAACACAAACCGATTTAGTGCCATCACCCACGAGAATATTGAACATTTAATACAAAATTCCACTCCACAATTGATGAAAAAAATTATCTTCCCAAATACAACTCGCTCTTCAAATTTTATCACATAATTTTTTATTTTCATCACTCAAACTTGTTTATTTGAGGCAAAAACATTCAAACAAACCGAATTTAGATAAAATCCCTCGTCCTGACGGACTCGTGATTTTATCAATCGGTTTGTTCTCATATTTTTGCCAAACTAACAAGTTTTTGTGGAAAAGAAAAAATTATCGATACAATTTGAAGCACTCGTGGTATTACCTTTGATAAAATGTAAAATCGAAATAATTATCAATAATTATTTAGAATTTTCAATAATTTTTTCATTAAATAGTGGAATTTATTGAGAACAGTTAGTTTCATTTATAAGAATAAATTCCACAAAGTAAACTAAAGTACTCTAATAATCTAACAATTGGAAAGTATTGTGCATATACTATCGTTTTAATAATTTTGTACCTAAGTGCTCACGTGTATATAAATGATTTGTCACTCTGTAACACAATTTTCCTTTCACTTATTTATAAATTAAATCTCCACGATAACTTAACTGGTTCAGAACCAATGACGGACGAATCGTGAAATTGATCCGACAAGGACAGTAAATTGTAACTGCGATAGTGTGACAAAGAACTCGTAAGAAACGGTAACCGATTTATGATTTTTTCCTAATACTATCGCATATGACACCCTGTATCCTTGTTGTATGAAAAACTAAGATTCAGAAAGTTAAATATACAAATGAAAATTTGGTATCCAACTTTCTTATAAATCTTTTTTTATTTTTATTTTTATTTAAATTTCAATAATATCTTTGTTAAAATTTAATCGAAGGACACTTACCTTTATTGCTTCCAACCCTTACAGCCTCGCTTACCACAGAAAAAACAATCAGTGCCAAGAAAATACTAAATCCACCATTCATCTTGAACAGTTTTAAAGTCACTTTCGAAGTGACTCGCGCGCGTATATCGGTCTGTAACACACTACCCTATATTTACACGGTGCAGCGACTGGCAGTTTTTTACAATTTCTGTCTTTTTAAAACCTTGCGTTCCTCCACTTCAATGTGTCAGCGCCTTCTGGTACTTGTAGTGGGATTTAGTGCGGTCGGAAAGCCGCAAGGTTAGCAGTTTGTCTAAGAATATTACTTTTAAGTGGAGTGATTGTCTTTATTTAACTTATATATTAACCACTGATGTAATATATATATCAAAGTTTATCAAATATTGTATACCCTGTAATTAAACTATACCAGTATGTCAAAACTTTTTAATTTCACAGTTTAATAGATTATGTTCTTATATAAACAGATAATTTTATGAAAAACTGAAAAAAAACCTTAAAGTTATATCAATTACTAAACTATACTTAATGATTTCAACTTAATTGCATCATTAGACACTGGCATGAAATTAGATTATTTAAATAACGGATATTTGATTTCTAACACAGCAAAATTAATGAACTGCCCAGTGCTGTTATATAAAACAGAATTCAACGTATTATCATTATTGACATAAATTTTTTATAAAAAAAACACTGTTTTATGTAATTAAAACGGCATTGTAGCAGAATAGCGCCAGTCAAAATATCGCTAGGTTAAAACAGCACTAGACAAAATAGCGCCGCACAAAAATACCGCAGAACAAAAACAGCGGCGGACTAAATAACGCCGTCTTAAATATCCTCACCAAATTAACTATTAAGGGGAATCTATCGGCAGCGATTTGACAAAATATCGAAGTATTTTTGGCAAAGAATTTTGAGTTAAAGGATGTATTGAAAATTAAGGAAAAAATATATCATGTAGATTAATGTTGAACTTAGAGTTCTCATCGAATAAAAACTTTGGAATGCTAATCAAATTTCATTGAAAAAAATACGAATCATGAGGTAATTGCACATAATAAGCAAAGTTTGAGCCCTTGTAAAGAATTAAATATGGATTAAATGGAAAAACTAATTGATAAGAAGTCTAATTTGAAGCTTTATGAATACTATATAAAAATCTCAGAATCCTCAAATTACTTATGACCGTACAATTCCTTATTGAAATTCGGTTGCTACCACTAAAATATCGGATAAAAATCCATCTCTCGCTTTTCTATCCTTCTATGACTGACATTGTCTCTCTGCTTCGGTAGTCGCGTGCCGTTCCATTGTTGATACAACGCTCGCCGGTCTCGGCGGTCTCCCAGTTCAGTACTGACGAAGCTTATAGAGTAGTATGTGGACCAAAGTCGGCTTGGACCGCTTGGCTACCTACATGTTGAGGAGCTTTCATATTTCTAATAAAATTTTTGTTATGTGAACTTAAACGTGAGGACGTAGGGAAACAAAAAAATATACAAAGCATAATTGTGCAAGGTCGAATTTGGAATATGACCCTTTAATTAATATATGGGAAACTATAGTAATTAGCTTTTTATAGTGTGAATGTAAATGATAATATAATGAAAATGTAATGAGCATTGCAATTGTGTAAGTTGGTCGAGGAGCGATATTGTTGAATTATCCACCATCCATCAACGTCCTTTGTTGCCCTGGTCAGCAAAAAATGACTAAATTGCTCCCTATTCACCCGCTTTGCTTTTTAACAAAACACAGATCTAGGCGATGAGCACTGAGTTGTAATAATGGTGAAGCCGATTCTTATGCTTCTTTGCAAACCTTTTAATACCCTTATTGACAGTCGGAATTCCAAGATCCATGTGAACATATGCATCTTTTGCATACGTTAATCATGGCACGTAATATGTGTTTTTATCTGAATCCAAATTCACAATCCGGATTCTTTCCATTATTGGCTTCTTCAGTCTATACAAACCAGTAAGCAGTATTTGGACGAGACGCTTGACCCAATCCGATGTTGGCTAACGTTGACCAAAGCAACTCTGTTGTTGGTATAATGTAATTTGGACTTGGCCACAACTAATTAGACAAATTATAAACAATATAATATACTTTTTTCCACTACTAGATGTGATGTTGACAATTTTTGCTTCTTCTAGTCAACTGAGAAGTTAAATTTCTTATTAAGTGGTTAATAATTTTTCCTATTTTCAACCTAGGTCAATAATGGACAAATATTTTGAAAGTTCAGGGATAGTAGTTCAACAAAAACTTGTGCAACATAATTTTGTATACCCAGGAGATTGTCTGTAACATATTTGCTGCTTGAAATTACCTATCAAGATAAAATTATTTGAATAAAAATACCATTAGATCAAAATTCGCGCTCAACCAAAAATGACTGATGACATAACGAGTACGTTCATAATATATCGAAAACTGACAGTGTACACTGGTCAGTCAGACGAGGCTTATAGTGGTGCGTTTGTGAATTATTTTTATTTTTTGTCTTAAATTTAGCTAGTAGTGGAAAAATTGTATATACACCATGGTGGTGAAGACATTTATAAGCCTCGCTCCTTATTGATAATAATAATTTTGGTGCTCATTCAATAATAACAGTCTTCACCAAGTTGGTGTACTTTTTGATAACAATCAAAACGAAAATCTTCAATTAAGTTCAGTTTTATGATGAGCTATTGCCAATATTTTGGCTAAAAACAAACGCACTTCAAAATTTTATGAGGGCGCATGTGACCCATTATCCATCTCCCGAGGAGTTGTCCTCGTTGGTCATCGGTCCATCCTGTCCACTCCAGGAAAAAGGACTGGTCAATAGGAGACATTTCCTTTATGTCGGCAGATGTAGGCCAAGGTTCACCGAAGACACTCTCTTATTGACGATAACTTCGGGCACTCGCATAGGATAGTTCTTCACTATCGAAACCAAATAAATTTCCATAAACCTTCGCTTACGAATTATGAAAACCTGCTAGAGATGACGCCAGCACCAGGTTTTTAAAATGATCCTTTTTCGGATTCTTTTTGCGGAACTGATTCCTATATAAAGTATCACGCGTTGATTCAAATTGGTGAAGGAGGGACAGGAAGGCAAAATTTGTTTCTTATTCTGACATAAGGTATCCAGGTATTCATTAGTGCCGCTCTGCCAAACAGGAAAAGTTTGCCTTCTGTTTTTAATTTGACGTTGAAAATTGTCATATATTATGCATATATTTCCATACTGTCAATCTAACTTATATCGTACTTAACAGACTGTGTTGTTAAAATGGGTAATAAAATTTAATTTTTTGATGATTGATGTTGGCGATAGGATGCGGACTCAACAAGAGGTATGCATGAAATTAATGTAAACGTCGTTATTGTGCTATCGTTAAATCGAGTGAACAGATTTCATTAACATGAGGATTTAATGAGCTGTTCACACTGAAAATTTTTTGACAATTCCAAAAACCAATCAAATTTCCTCATTTTATATCATATGAACAATCTCAGCCAATCATGTCAACATTACACTGAAAACAGACCATGGGCAATTTTCACACGTTGCTATGGATACATATTGATTTATTTCGATTTTGAAGTTTCGAATATTTAATATTTCGAAATGTCACGATTTGGTTGTAATACTGAAACAAAAAAATTTCTATCCGAATAACCCTCGGACATTGATAAATGCTCAAAAATTTTATGACAACTTTCTCAAGCTTGTTGCTTATAGGCAACAGACCTCCGCCTACGGCGTCGGTCTGTTTCCAAGCAACAAGCTTTCGACATCTGTCATAAAATTTTTTCGAACAATTATCAATGCCCTTGGGTTATTACTACTGAAAATCATATAATTTGAACAGTAATCGTCCGTTATACGTATTACCTAGTGTAAAATATATAATTCAACCATTTTCAATTACCAATGATTGTTTTGAGTTCAAACTTAGATATAGCAAATTACTCAAATATGTATGACTTTTACGATTGTACCTACTCATGGGAATTTAAGAAAAAATGTTTTAATAAGGAGAAAATATATACAATGAATATTTATATTTCTACTTACGAATTTAATTATTCTTTGTAATACTTACGTTTACATACTTGTTTATAATTAAAAACTTTTTTAATAAATATAAAGGGTGTTCGTTAATTTACTAAGATTCTTAATTCTTGAGATTAAGATTTGTTAGGATTCTACCTTAAACAATAGTATATTATACACTAAAGCATGGTGGTGAAGACTATTATTATTATTGACCAAGCACCAAAATTATTTCGCGAGAGGCTTATAAATGTCTTCACTACCGTGGTATACAGGGTGTCTCAAAATTGACGCCCGTCCTTTCAGAATATGAATCGGGGGGCTAAAACGAATTAAAACGTAAGAATAAAAAAATGCGTTATGTCCATGGTTACAGAGTTATTGATAAAAAACAAAGATCTAACATTCAATGTTTAAACTTTATTAAAAACGAATATTTGTTACAAAACAAGAAATTAATTTATAAAAGGTGCTCAAACAAATCGCCTGCTACTTCAATGCAAATATTTGCACGATTTATCCTTGAATCACGAACCCTCTGTAGCATGTTTTCGTCTATAAATGTCACAGCAGCGTGAATACGAGCTACTACATCTTCTGCACTCTCAACAGGTTCAAAGTAAATTTTTTCTTTCAAGAATCCCCAGAAGAAAAAATCTAATGGATCTAGATCTGGAGATCTAGGAGGCCATAGTACGGGTCCACCTCTTCCAATCCAACAGTCGGGAAATGTTTGATTTAGTAATGTTCTCACTTGTCTACCATAATGTGCAGGAGCACCATCATGTTGGAACCAACAATTCAATCTAGTTGCTAATGGAACTTGATCGAGAAATGGCAGTGGTAAATTGTCGTTTAAAAAATGAAAATACGATGCTGAATAAGGTCGGTTAGGTAACATATTTGGGCCGATAACATTATTATTTAATAATCCAGCCCAAATGTTTACTGACCATCGTCTTTGGTGACATCTTTTACGTATTAAATAAGGGTTTTCATCTCTCCACTCGTGCAAATTATGAGTATTTATAATCCCTGTCTGGGTAAATGTACACTCATCAGTAAACATAATATTTTCTATAAAATGTGGATCATTGTTTACGTTATCCAATAACCATCTACAAAAATTAATCCGAAGCTCCCTATCTCCTTCATGTGAAACTTGAACTTTTTGAGGCCTAAATGGATATGAGCCATTCCTTCTTAATAATCTATGAATGGTATCTTTTTGGAAATGCGTTTGTCTCGATGTAACTCGAAGTCTTGTATTTGGTTCCGCTTCAACAAAATCAAGAATTTGCTCTTCTTGGACGACGTTGAGCGTATAATGGCGTCCTCCCTTATTTAATCTGGGATTTAAATTACCTGTTTCCAGTAATCTTTGTTCAACCCGTCGTATAGTTTTTGCATCAGGTTGCCATCGATTTGGGAATTTTACGGTATATGCTCTGGCATTATCATTATGCGCACTTAATACTTTTAACATATCAACATATTCTCGATTGGCATAATAACGTTCCATTTTTAAAATAAATAACCGTATAAAATTATACTTATACTTATTATGACAAAAGTTGACAGAGCTAATAATTATATTTAACATTACCATAGCAACCTATGCTACTCATTTGTTTTTAGCTGACATCGTTTTTAATAAAGTGTAAACATTGAATGTTAGATCTTTGTTTTTTGTCAATAACTCCGTATCCATGGACATAACGTAATTTTTTTATTCTTACGTTTTAATTCGTTTTAGCCCCCCGATTCATATTCTGAAAGGACGGGCGTCAATTTTGAGACACCCTGTATATACAATTTTTTCCACTACCAACCAAATTTAAGACAAAAATAAAGATAATTTCCATTATACACTATTTCAATTCTAAAATATTACTTATTCCAAAGGATTTTGTATGAACTTCTTTGTTGTTGTTATTACAATTGAACACACAGCAATAAAATATAATTATTCCTATAGTTTATAATTACCAATATTTAGTGCAACGAATTAACGAAACCAATTATACGACCATATCCAAAAATTTTACAAAACGTGGGTTATGTTTTACTTTGAACATTGAGCACATGCGCAATTGGAGAAAAAACGAATTCCAGTGTTAGTGCATTCACAAAACAACACCTTGAGTGTAAGGGATATACTTAAGTGAAAAAGTGAGCGTTCATAAAGCCTCGATGACACTGGGCTAGTTTACAAGCTGCTAGTCGTCGAGTTCGCGAGTAGCTTGTAAACTTGCTCCGTGTCATTGAGCTTTTTACAATCTGCCTTTAAGTATCCGATTGACACGGAGAAAGTTTACAAGCTACTCGCGAACTCGCCGACTAGCAGCTTGTAAACTAGCCCAGTGACATCGAGGCTTAAGACATATAATGTATTATTCACACTCTACACCACAGCGTTCACAAACACACCACGAGAATCGTTAACCCCGTCGTCTGATTTACATGTACACAGTCAGTTTTCGCTCTTCACCTAATCCATATACAGGGTGTTTCATAGTTAAACCACCACAGGTTAACTGCAAGTAAAGGACACTTTGGTGGTTCCAAATAGCCTTGGTTAATTGGTCTAGCATAATTATTAACAGAGATACAGGGTGTTTTATCCATTTAGTCCAATCCTTTTGAAGTCCATAACTTTAGAACCACCCTATAAATTTCTTTCATTTTTGGTAATGATCTATTGCATTGATAACACAATAAGATAGTGTAATAAAAATAATTATAATCCAGGTCTGGTTTGACAAACATTTCCAAAATTCGATAATCTCCAAAACAACACCCTGTATAACAGAATTTTTGAGATCCAATAGATTATTCGAAGAGAACAGAAAAAATAAAGCGGCACCAAAATCTTTTTTGGAGTGCACATCCCGTTTTACCGCTTAACTTTTAATGTCAAAGTTATTTAAATGTATCATTTACATTTTCGTACGTAATAACTTTAGAACTCATCATGTATCAAAAACAGTTATAATCCAGGTTCGGGTGGGGACATTTTTATATTTTTATAAATCAATAGTTCATTCCAAAAGAACAGAAAAAATTGAGTTACATGGAATGTCAAATTATTTATAATAATTGTTCGAAATGTCCATTATTTTGTTCTATGCATTTACCAGCTCTTTTTAAGATGTTTGGTGTTGCTCGTCTTATCGTTAATGGATTTGCCCTGATTTCCTCGCAAGCATCATCAATTATTTAAATAAGATCTTCTAAGGTTTATCTCAGTAGAGTATACTTTGGCTTTCAGATATCCCCGAACACGATAGTCCACTGGGTTAAAATCCGGCGACCTGCAAGGCCAATTATTGGGCCCGCCCCTCCCAATCCACGTTTCTAAAATACTCGTTTAGAAAATTTCGCACAATTACCCTAAAGTGAGGAGATGCACCATCGTGCTGGAAATACATTCCTCCAATTTCCTCATTTTCTAATAGCACTGGTAACATATTTTGCAAAGTTTTCCGCACTTCAACAGACTACACCTATTTGCAAATTTTTCTGTTCCTTAGAATATTAGACCTACTTGATAATTGTTAATGATTTTTGATTTATAAAAATCTTGATAAAATTTTTTTTTCTTAACTCGAACCTGGATTATAACTGTTTTTGTTACATGATGAGATTTTGATGCTTATGTAACTTACACCTACCAAAAATGAAAAAAATCTATAGGGTGTTTCTAAAGTTATTACGTACGAAAATGTCAATGATACATTTAAATGCAACTACCCTTGAATTCTCAAAATATTTGAATTTGTCCATTATTTAACAATAGAAAAAGTTATTAACCACTAATAGAGAAATTCAACTTCACAGTTGGCTAGAAGACGCAATGATTCTCTAACATCACTGCTGGTAATGGAAAAAATAAATTAGCAACTCTTGAAGATGTTAATATCAATTCTTGAAATTTTCCCAGAAACTCATTACGAATATGATTTTTCCATTGTTTCAGATCAACAGATTGCAATGAAATTCTGCTACAATCTACACGATGCCAAACTATGTTTTGGGTAAGTTTTTTTTGTTCCAATAAGAGTTTACCATTCAATTTGTATATTATTTAATGAAAATACTCATTCAATTCGCCCAGTTGTACCATGTTCAGAGTTATTGAATTCAAATGTATTAGGTCGAAATAGGGACAGCTGTGGCTGTTAATTGGCACATTATATGGCGGCTCCAATCATTGCTTCACTCAAGAAACATATGTAATGAAAAGTAGCTATTGTGATTGTAGTATGTATGAGATGCTTGAGCGTCCTACGCTCAAGGGTGAGTTTTATGGAAAAGTAGCGTGGTTTCCATCATAATCGGGGTTTTTAGTCATGTTGCATTTATTGGTCCGGCATTTAATAATTTGCATCTGTAGTTCAGGCCATGAAGGAAGGTTTCTTTGGAGATGATGCTAATGTATTTCAAAGTCGGAGATGACTCTGATTATTGGAGTTGTATTGTTGGATAGTCCTCGTCTTTTTCGTTTTGTCCTTGACCCTGTTTGGACCAAAAAGGTAGAGGAGGTATTCTACTTAGTTGTTGCGGTTGCGGTTGTAGTTGTCACGTGATTCGTCTTTGTTGACTTCTTCGAGTTAGCAACTAAAATGGTATGGACGAGTGACCGGTTATTAAGTCTACTCACATTGACTTTATACTGACAATAGGCAAATTGTCACTCCAATTTTTCCATATCCTTGAAACTATAAAATGACCTTAAAACAATAGAAATATGTTGAACATTCATTATTTATTTGAGCGTCAAATAATGATATAATTAAGATTCACATCCAACTGATACATAAAGAACTTGAAATATTCAAATGCTACATTTTAATATTACCATTTTTAACAATCTGTCCTCTACTCGTATATACATAATAGATATTTATGATAATTCGGAATTGATAACTCAAAATAACCAAACTGTATGTCTCATACTAGAGTATCTACCCAGAGTTTTGTATACAAAACAGTTGTTTTAAATGGAAATTTTCATCAGCCGAATTGAAAAATGTAATTTCCAAAATAACTAACGTTTGCAAAACTTAAACAATGATTCGATAAATTGAGCGTTCTTCTTTCATAAAAAAACTCTCTCGGCAGTAAATTGGTAAACTGGAAGCGATTCACCAATGTACTGTACAACACAGAAAGGTCCATTTTCTGCAGTGCTCTATATTTTTCAATAGATAGCTTGGCAATCCATCGTTCGCTTCAGATCATATTACAATGGCATTACTCTGAAATGCACAGTATTTTTTAGTTCATAAACCAAAGCAGAAAGTGCACTGCTTTATGTTGTACAACACTTTGGCAATACGCAAACTGTAAGTGGATGAGTAGAATTAGTGGAGTGTCTTGTCAGATGAGTTCTACTTGTTCTGACTGAAGGCTGGGTATCGCCCCTTCAGAGTTTGACAAATAATATGTTGTATCGGGATGGATCTTTGGGTTATTTCGGAACTCAATCCTTTCGCTAGTGCTTCAATGGCTATACCTTAAATTGAAGTGTCCGAGAAGTTGTGAGCTACAATGGTTGAGAGGTAGAGGAAAATTGATTTTGTTACAAGATTCATCCAGAAAATCTAGTACACATTATTTTGTCCGCTAAAATATTTCTACCAGCGTCTGAGGAATAACTACTGCATAATGGCCATTTGCACCGACTCACTGTTTAAGTATATTTAACTAAGTAGAGCTTAAAATCTGAGCCTCCCCTATAAATATAACCCTTGCACAATGTCAATCATAGGTTGGCTTAACTAAGTAGCCATGCAGTTAGTAACAGTCTTTCGACTTCATATGTCATTATTTGCTTATGGCATTTTTGTTTGGTTTGTGTCTGACGTGGAAATCTAAACATTGAATAAAATTTTTCTTGGTGTGTCAGGATCTCTCTTTGTGTTGTTGGTATTTTGATCTGGGATACAATGTCGCTCACTCCCTGGATGCTTTTGCTATGGTTCTGCTAGCTGTAGCTACATCAATATGCATGAAATGTGCACATTTATCAGAAAACCTGAGCTCGCAAAATATCTTAGACAAGTTAGCAACTGGTTGATTGGACGAAGGCTGTTGTTCCTAAAAGCATTTCACAAGAATGTATATAATCTTTTAAACACAAGGTCTGTAATTTAAGATCGATCTTAGGAGATCAATGTGATGTTGGTAACTTGTGTGCATACCTTAAGGCAATTAACATGTTTAGAAAAATGTAAGTTGTAACTATTTTCTGTTTCCTTATCACTTATTTATAATTATGTATGTTTATTTTGTAACAAGATTCTTAAACAATAAACTAGCCATCGCTGATAACCCATAACACACTCAACGCAAGGGTTAATGTTTGGGGCAGGAATTGCTGGAAACCATGTATTTGGCCTGATTCTATAAGGAAGTGGTTATAATTTAACCACTCAGCTGAGTGGTTAAAAGCAAGGTCAGTGATTGAGGTAACCACTTTATCGGATTTCGGATTGTATAACACCAAAGTGTTTAACTTTTCAACCATTGTAACCTCCAAAATGTGGTTAGTCTTAACCACCAGGTTTCTCTGGTGGTTGTGCTTTAATCACTCTTGCTTGTCATTGTCAAAGTGATTATAGTGAGTGAAAAGCAGTGAAAATTATATGATGAGGACTACGAAGATGATGATGATGACAACGACCTAGGAAACAATGACCCCTCATCGTCGTTAGTAAGCTATTTGCAATGCTTTTTGGAATGAAATGAATTATTGAGTTTCTAGATCGTGACATACTGACTGCCGGTAGAAACACAAGGGAAATACTGATCGCACGCCATTTATAGGTTACTGTTGATTATTGTGTTGTGAATATCATCATTCAAAACTATTAATATTGATTGAGAGCACAGCTTTATTAAGCAAACAACAATTCGGAGTCTGAGAACATGTGCATAACATAACCCCGTCGAACACAAAACAGTCTAACCTATAGAAGTGAAAGTCCAATAGGATTACCTAGAATGAAAAAATGAGGTTTCAAACCCATCCACCTGAAGCGCTAGTTGCAATTCAGTTGTCGAAACAGGCCTGGCAGCTAATGCCTTCAGCACGAAAAGAAGAAAATATTTTAAAATTCATCAAAGCTGTCATATAGTTGTTGACACCATTGTCTTTTATAGATTGTTTCCCTTTGTCATTTGCTGCTGTTATTTGTGTTTTAATCAGGTACTGTAAGTCTTATCAAGTGTGATAATTGATAGAAATAATGTTTGGTGTGAAGTGTTGCGTTCCTGAGTGTACAGACATTGCATTAAAACGACATAGGTTTCCCAAACATGACCCTTTGTTGTTGAATCAATGGGTTGCCTTTATTCGCAATCCAAAACTAAAGGAATTAAGCGCTGAACAGATTTATAAATCCTACCAAGTTTGCAACAGATATTTTGAACCACAACATATTGTTATTGGGACAAAAAGGGGCCTCACTCGCAAAGCTGTTCCTACAATCCTTTCAGGATTGATCAAAAAGTGATAGTATTACGTAATATTATCACTCTTAGGCATTACTTAGCGCGTGGTAAAATGTAAATTGCATTTAGGACTTCCTAAATTCGTTTTAGGTATTACCTGACTTTAGGAAATGGTTAGTAAAATCGGGAATTAGTCATTCAAAAACAAACTTCCATTAAAAAAAGGGTTATGAAATAGTTCTGAACCCATCCACTGCGATCTTCTTCCCTTAGTATGTTTAACGGCCTCAGCTGCTTTACCTATTTCGACAACTCAATTGCAACTAGCGCTTCAGGTGGATGGGTTTAACACCTAATTTTTTCATTCTAGGTAATCCTATTGGACTTTCACTTTTATAGGTTAGACTGTTTTGTGAGTTTGTTTTTGAATGACTTATGCCCGACTTCACTAACCATTTCCCAAAGTCAGGTAATACCTAAAACGAATTTAGGAATTCCTAAATGCAATTTTCATTTTTCCACGCGCTAAGTAATGCCTAAGAGTGATAATATTACGTATTTCCTATCACTTTTCGATCCATCCTAAAAGGATTGTAGGAACAGCTTTGCGAGTGAGGCTCCTTTTTGTCCCAATAACAATATAATGTGGTTCAAAATATCTGTTGCAAACTTTGTAGGATTTATAAATCTGTTCAGCGCTTAATTCCTTTAGTTTTGGATGGCGAATAAAGGCAACCCATTCATTCAACAACAAAGGGTCATGTTTGGGAAAACTTTGTCGTTTTGATGCAATGTCTGTACACTCATGAACGCAACACTTCACACCAACCATTATAAATATTATGAAAGATCACACTTGATAATACATAAAGTACCTAATTAAAACACAAATAACAGCAGCAAATGGCAAAAGGAAACAATTTATAAAAGACAATGGTGACAACAACTACATGACAGCTTTGATGAATTTTAAAATATTTTCTTCTTTTCGTGCTAAAGGCCTTAGCTACCAGGCCTGCTTCGACAACTCAATTGCAACTAGCGCTTCAGGTGGATGGGTTTGAAACCTCATTTTTGTATTCAAGGTCATCCTATAAACTTTCACTTCTATAGGTTAGACTGTTTTGTGCCGTCGAATTTGCAATTTGACGTTAATGCATTTCGGCGCAAGTTCTGTCAAAAACGCTAACTTCGCATGATACATTCAAACTACTTTCTTATAGAATCAGGCCAATTATCATTGATCTCTTTTTCATTGAGGGCAATTTGAATGGCGATCATTATTTGGCACTACTTCAAAATGATGTACTTCCAAGTTTGGAAACTGTATATGCTGATCCAGGAAATCCTCAAGTTTCAGTTAATACGACATGGTCTCAGCAGGATGGAGCACCATAGCTAGTGTTTCAAATTTCATCACGTTTTGCATTACATTTTAGTTTTTAATTGCATTGTAACTTAATTCCGGTAAGCACATGTTTTTATTTTATTTTATCCTAATTGTTTAAATAGAAATAAAAACGATAACATTTTTGAAAAGGGAATGAAGAGAGCTTTGAAACAATATACCACAAGTCTATACTTACCATTTAAAAACTTGTGGGTTGAAAGTAGGGATCGTCTGTCAATTTATAATTTAAACTTTACGTTTTTGGAATTTTTTATAAACATATATAGTAGCCGAAATAATGAATTTATTCCGTTTGACTTTTATAGACCATATGTGTAAAATGTATTTCGATTATGGACAATAGCTTGCAACATATTATAAAATAATAATCCGTGTAAAGAATTCATGTTCACCTATAATTATAATAGATTATAGTCGTTGAAAGTATACGGAAAATGATAAATCGAATAAACAATATTAAAAAGCGTGACCATTATATCAAATCGGTTAAAAATGCCGAAAGTGTTTTAATTGATTTAAGTAAGAAATGGAAATATAATACATAGTATACTTGAGAGATGATGGGTGAAGGTTAAAAATAATTATAGTGGGTACTTTGTGGGTTGGAAGCTAATTTTGTGGTGTTAAAAGCTGATCGGTCACTTTAGAAGTATACGCCCGACATGAGACCTCTCCTCAAGGGTGGTTCGACTCCACGTACGTGCTGCTGCACTAGCTGATAATTCATACTAAACAATAAACGTCGATGAACAACAAATTTATGTCGTTAAATTCAAAACTCATATTATTAGTGTCCTTTTCTAACCTCACTTGATGCGATATCCGAAGATTAGGCATTCCAATGACCTGTCAAAACAAATTCAATATGGCGGCTGGGGGCAAATAGTTTGTTGGTGTTATATTATTGTGCTTTATTTAAATTTTGTGGGATTGTTGTTTTTGTGCCTTTTTATATTATTTAGGACTTAAAGTGGTATTATTACATTTTAATACGAAAAAATGCCAACTACGTGCCTTGTGGTTGGTTTTGGAAGTCGTTCCAACAGGGATGCTGTAAAAATTTTTTCAGTGCCAGCGGTTTTCAGCCACAGATTTGTTAGCTTCATTTGATATCTGTAAACAAATATTTCACTTCACATCTAGGAAACAAACAAATTGGATTTTCAGCTTACCTCTTGCCAATATCTGGATTTTGCAACAATAATGTCTTTAAATAATCACTGTCTATCAACAATCACAAATTCACACAACTTTGGAGATAATGCCGTTTAAACAATTTATTCACCACGTACTAAATGCTTTCTTATGACACTTAAGATAAAAGGCCAAGAATCAGAGGAAGAAGAAGACACTTAAGACAGTTGTTTGCCCGCATACGCCATATTGGGTCATGTGATTTGGAATGCCTAATTGTCTGGACAATGGACATTCTTGGACACTATCGATTGTATTAACCAGCTGGGATGGAAGTATTCCTCACACTTAGAACACCTTGTATAATGCACCACATCTTTTGTCTAGTGCTGTAAAAGACATTTCCGGTAGCAATATTTTGGGGAAGAAATGTGTGCATCTATACAGATAGCAGACAAGTATAACTAGCCCCCAATAGAAATAAATACTATTATAACGTGTACAACAATGTAGTCATACTATTGTGGACCGAAGGCCATGTAAGTCTAACGCCCGGTTGCACCAGCAAAAAATCGGCCGATCAACCGTAAATCGAAGCTTTCGTGTTGCACCACCAAAAAGCTGTCCGTTAATCCATTCATTTTACAGATAGAATTAACCGACCGTTTTCGGGCTATAATTGCAAATATGGACCGTTTTTGGTAATAACCTCGCTATTTTTCTCATGATATTTGTTTGATTTTGTGGTGTTTTAACGGATTCGGCAATATTTTCAATATTATTTATAGGTGGTATCACATTGCGATTGAAACATTACGGAAAATTTCACATTAGACAAAAGACCGAGATGTGATCCATTCAATTTATTTAACAATCAACAATTTAAAGCAGGATACCGTTTCTGTGAAGAAACAGTTAACCAGCTATTGTAAATTATTGGAGAATATTTAATAAGTACGTTCCGAAAAAAATAATGGAGTGACTTCTATGAATCAATTATTAATAACGGGAGGTACTATGCTACATATTGATTTCAACAAGTGCTCGGTGATCATATTATTAACTTACATAAAAGCACAGTGTGTGGAATAGTGCATCGAGTAGGATACTACATAGCTTTATCTAGAGGAATGCCTAGAACAAATGAAGAAATTGGTGTGGTAAAACAGCAGTTTTAAGGTTTTGCTAGATTTCCTGGTGATGTCTGAGCAATTGACTGCACCCATATTAAGATTTTATTTATAGAAATCGTGAGGGCTGGTTTTCCATCAATGTACAACTGATTCCAGATACAGTAGCAAGCTATCCGGGATCTGTATACGATAGTACTATTTATAACGATAGTTTTATTCGTGCTCGGTTTCTTGGTAATAAATTTTTCAGCAGTAATTTGATAGGCAATGGAGGGTACATGTGTACAAACCACTTAATTAGACCACTAGGTAACCCCTAAACACTATCCCAAAATAATTATCAAAACTCACATATTAGTACTAGAAATGGTATTGAAATACTGTTCGGAATTTGGAAACGACGCTTTCCTGTTTTTTCTGTGAGAATGCAAATATAGGTTGAAAATGTTTTGAGGGTAATCATTGGCACATCTGTATTGCCTACATAATTTAGCAATAGAAAACGTAATATTTTTGAAATTTATTGGGATCAACATATTGAAAATAAAATTGAAGCTGAACATCAAGATGCTGAATTGGAACGAAATGGGAATGCATTACGAATTCATTTGATTAACACTTTTTTTTGAAATTCGAATTAGTAAAGAATATATTTTGAGCTAACTTTAATTATATACAGGGTGTACCACAAAAATTAAAGTTAAATAATCGAAGATTCTATTTTTGCTATAAAATACAGGGTGTTCCATTTAAAAGAAGAAAGAAAATGACAGGTTCGAGTTTCCGTCCACCCTGTATACAAAAAAGCAAATAATGAAAAGTTAATAGAATATGGAGATATTGCATCATATTACGAAACTCTGTTTGGCAAAATACATTTTTTTTCTTCAACGTACAACAAGCTACAGCGCGTTGATTTACCTACGATTTTCACATAAACGTGTCCATATCTTTTGAAGGACTCTGTATAACGTGGCAAAGCCTGTTATCAAAAGCTTCAAAAAAATGTAACCAATCCGAATTTAGTATAATATACAGGGGTTCCCATTTAAAAAATCATATGTTTGGTTTGTAACGGAGTTATGCAGCACTCTGTATAGTTCGATATAATTTCAAAATATGGACCTTTAACACATCTACTATTTTTGTTGGTAACATTTTTTGGTATCTCTTAAAATAATGCGTATACCGAATTTTGTCGTAAGGTTGGTACACCCTGTATAATACCAATGTAGTATTACATTAAATTGAAGTAAATTTGCAACCATACTTATTTTTTAATTCAATTTCTTTTCTTTTTTTCCATTTTATATTGATTTTATATGAGATTGACAATACGTATAATGTAGGGTTATGGTTTAAACGCTCACTTCACTTCACATTTAACAGTCGGTTCAAATACCAACTGTAACTTTTTCTGGCGCAACTGGTATTTTGAAAAATCGGAGAATCATCGGTTAATCGGTAGATCAACGGTTATTGTATCGACGGTTGGTGCAACCGGGCATAAAAGTAACTGCATAGCTGATGTCCTGGATCCTCCATATCTTTTGAACCTGCCAATGTGACAGTTTCAGTAGTAGCAGGCCTTCACTGAGTACTTTCGTCCCTAGGGTGAGAAGTTTAAATTTTCTTGAAAAACCAAAACCCTTCCAGTATAAAGAGGACCTCAGGTGTTCCATTTAAATGAAGACAATTAGTATTGACCAGGAACCAAAATTATTGTGGGGCTTATAAATGTCATCACCATGGTGTATATACAATTTGTCCCACTACTTGCCAAATTTTAGGAAAAAATTAAAAATAATTCACAAACGCACCACGAGAAGCGTCGTCTGACTGACGATATATTATAAAGGTACTAATACCTTACGGTCTTATTAATAAACACGGAGTAACCTGAGACTAACTTTATTCCATGCTTAAAGCATCAGTTTGACAGATACGCTATTAATAAACTCATATTAGACAAGGA
>CAJUYH010000647.1:0-12590 GCA_910591685.1 Galerucella tenella
TATATATATATATATATATTTTGTTGTACACATTAGATATTAATATGAAAAAATCCTTGGGTTGTTGGTCGTTATGGTGTGTTTTTATATGTAAAGTCGAAAACGATCGTTGCAACCTTTATAAAGGGACATTATAAACTTTTTTGACTTTGTGAGCTATTAAAAAGTTTTTATATGTTTGTAATAAAGTGACATTTGCGTTGAGGGAAAATAATATGAAATTTCAGTTTCAATATTAATGAATATTACGTGACGACGTTATTTATTTATGAAAAATAAAATATTTATTCGTGTGAAATAATTTGATGTAATTTTCGATGAATTTATTTCTGCTCATAAGCAATTCATGATATTCCACTCTTCATTTTATTACAATTTCTCCTATATATATTGGGGTGTGTGTATGTGTATGTATATATCGGTGTGTACATATGCAATAACTAATAACTAAAAGTATGCAGATAAATATAATCACTCAATATTAGCGACCAACTCTACATGTGCCATGTCTTGTATCCGTCAAGAAGATCAATCACTCGCTTGTACGTTCATTTCATTTAATTTTATTTTTTCAATTTATATTTATCGTAAACGAGACGAATACCCGGACATTTTATCGATTATCAGGATCAAGATTGGATCCCAACGATAATATCGGTAGTGCGGTGATTGCCTTTGAGTCGCTCTACCTCTTTCGTCGTTGTCTCTTCAAGTTTAATTGAATTAACATGATGTCGATGCAGGAATTTGTATTTTTTAATTGTAAACAAAAAGTCCAAACATTTTTTCCATTCAACATTTCACATTAGCGATCATCAATGAATGATAATTGTGTTATTTTATTAATTATAAATACATAAAAAAAACTTTTGGACCAATTTTTGTCTTGTTTTTTTTTTTGTTGCTTTAATGAGAATATTTTCGTTTAATTTGACAGCTGACAATTTTTTTTTATTGGTGTCTCAGTTAATTGACAGATGAAATATTAATTTATTTTCTTCAACGTGTGCATAAATGCGAGTGTGTGTTTGTGTGTATTGATGTGTAACACACTCAATGACCAGAAATTAGAATGAATGGGAGGTCGTTGTCGTTAAGTAGCACTCGAGGGCACCGCTATATTGTACTTGAGTTGGTTCAATATATAAACATAAATGTATACATCAATTCATCAATATAGAAATAAATATATATATATATATATATATTTATATAAAACGTGTATATTCAACAATTATATATTCGTTAATTTATAAAATATATTTAACTATTTAAACAACTAAATAAATCATATTCTATCCCGAATATTTGTGGACATAAAAAATTTATATACGTGGTATTTATAAATTTATGCTGGACAATTTATCGGCTGTTTATAGAAAAAAAGTCAATAATAATTGAAAGTACGGTGAAGACATTGGAGGAATGCAATAATAATGCGAAGCCAAAAGAAAAATAAAATTGCGCAAGTAGAAATAAGAATTGAAAGAATGAAAAAATAAATAAGAAGAAATTAAAGGAAGAAAAGAGAAATGAAGAGTGAGGGGAAAAAGAAAAAAAATGAAGAATATAATGGTGGGGTGTAGTTTATTCCTATATTCCGGCGGATAATGACGTAAGTATAAGGTCCATCGAATGGTCCAACGCACGCACAATCGTTGGATCCTCTACTTGGAACATATGTATATACACATGTGTATATATGCTCGCAACGCTGTTATTATTAGTACACCCATGTACACACACACACACATACCCCGATGCAGTGAATGTGCATGTATACAAAAATAACAGATACATATACCCATATATTCTATTTTGTACATGAATTGATGAATTTTTTGTTTAGTCGTTTATTTTTCAGTCGAGCCTATTCTCTCATATATATATATATATATATATATAATTACCATTATATTGTTTTATCCGAAAGAAAACAAAAAATCAAAAATAAAAGAAAAAATTAATAAATAAAAGAAAGCAACCGTATCAAATCATTGAAATGAAAGCATACAAAAAAGAAAGAAAGAAAAGCAGAAAGATTAAATAAATAATAATTATTTTCTTGCTTTGCAATTTTTTTTTTGTGACAGAAAAAAAAATGTCCTCTTTTATTTCTGTTTTTTTGTTAGTAAGATAATAGTTTTGAGATATATTTATGTTACTGCTTGTTACGAGTGACCGAACAAAAATATAGACAAGCGAATATATATGTGAAAGTGAAGTTTAAGATGGTCCACAAGTTGAATCTAAACTCAAAGATATCTATTGGGGTATTTAAGTATACATGTATACATATGTATGTATATAGATTGTCGGGATGAATGTAAGTGAATAATAGTAGCTTTATGTGTGTGTCTATGTGCGCCCGCACTGATAAATTACGTCACTACGATTTTCAATAGTCCAAGCGAACTAACTTTCTCAACTTAACCAGTTCGTATAACTCTATAGAACACTCTAAACAATCCTGGATTACAAACGCGGCTTGCCATGCTCCATGTCCCAATTAAGCCATTCACCATTTACTCACCTTCAAATTCTTCAATCCTCCCTTGCGGTATCTTGATCTCTTATCTACATATATATATATATATATATATATATTTTTTATCTCTACATGTTCATGGGATTTTAGTGACAATAAAATCATCAATACTTCAATAAAATTTAATCAATTGTTAATAACAGAAGATTGGTTGTTTGCATTATTCAGTTGAAGTTGTGCATTCAAATTAAATTGAACATTCACACGGTCATATTTATATTTAATGAAGTCTTCTGTGTATTTATGTTTGTTGGCTGATTGTTAATTGAGTGAAAATAAGTGGGGGAATTCAACTGAAATGAGGCTAATGTTCTACTCCCATATTTTTTTAATGAAAAATAATCTATATTGCGGTTTATTGAGTACATTTAATATTTTAATGACAGTTATTTCGTCAGAAATAAACAAACTATAATTAAATTTTAAACTTGAATACCATTTTAGCATTTTTTTTTGTCTGACATTGTGCACATGTAATGAGGGATTTTGGGCGTGTCATTCAATTTACATAATTTTTTTGTTTTACCGTATTAAAATTAATTTATTGAAACAGTAAAATAAATAAATATCAAAAATTAGTGTCATCCAATGTCTTTATGTTAAAACTGTCAATGCAAAAAATGAAATACGTTTATTAAATTCTATTACAATCAATTTATATAATATTGTAAAATTTATTTTGTAACATTCGATAATATTGAATTAATGTATATATTCATATTTACAACTTTCTATCATTTTTATCCAATTATGATTTATTCATATACATATCTGAATATTTAATAATATAACCGCATTATAATTGAGATGTAAATCAATTCTAACAAATATATATATTTATGTCTGGTTTGGATGTGTATACACATACACATACATACATACGCATAAAGGCACATGTGATGTATAATATATGTACAGAGGTACATACATGAATTTAATTGAAAACCCCTCTGCATAAATTCTCTCTCTACTAACGAGTGTTTACATCGTTTCATGATTTAGAAACATGCCGCCAATTACATTCAATCAATATACACACGAACGAAGAAGAGAAAGGTATATGTGGAGAATAGAGGAGAGATACAAAAATGAGAATGAGACAGAAGACAAATAATTGATATTGAATTTTCACTTCTATTATTTAAGTTTACTTTCAAATAATTAACATGTATTTATTTATGTATTGTAGACAAATTTATTGCATAACTTTTCATTAAATTATATAAATAAAAATTCATCACGACTTGGATAATAATTTGAGTTGAAAAAAAAAAAAAATAAATAAGTAAATTGTAACGAAATGAAATATTAATATTAAAAATTAAATAGTTCTCTTAAAAAAGTTTAAGAAATTCTTTTTTGCCCTACAATATTTTGTATATGATTTAAATTAACAGCGTTCACTGTTGACAATATTTATTCAACAATACGAAGAAATATTATTGACAGAGATGAAAAACATTAATACACTTGGGATGAAATAATAATTAAAATGACTTCCTTCAAGTGGAACTAAAGACAATTTTCACGATGCAACGCAATTAAAATCGAACGGTCTCTCGGAGACCCAACCAATTAAGATTATTTATCTGTACGCACACATACATATAGATACACATATGATCTATACATATTTATAAACTGGAGGGGCATTGGATGGTGCAGGAAGAGCGACAAAACAATTGTGTGAACGATACAAAAAAGAAATACAAAGAAAGGAAAAAAAAACGCATTTTTTTTTTTTTTTTTTTTTTTTTTTTTCGCCACGCTAGTGAAAAATTTATTCATGCCAATGACCCCGACAATGACTTCAACACAGTCATTCATATACTTAATATACATATATACACATGTTTCCATTCGACTGAGTTCATTCATATGCCACAAATTATACATACATATGTACACACCCGAATTTCGAACAAATATGAATAAAAATTATCGATAATTTTGTATTCATCATTTTTATTATCTATAATTAATTTCACCAAATTCTACTAAATGTATAAAATAATAATAGTAATACATACAATAAAGTTCTATCTCCAAAGAAAGAATATCTACTTTTTGATTCGTTGAACATTTGTTGTACGTCTGAATGATTGGAACAACAATGATATTAATAATAATAGTAATAACAAAAGTAATCATAAACTGTAGAATAAAAATGTACATTGTATTTGAAATGTTGAGAAACAATGGCGTAGAAAACAGTAAGAGAGTGAAGAGGAGAAGAATGGGTGTTGGTATTGGGTGGAGGGAGGGAGGGAGAGAGAATGAGAGAAACAGAGAGTTGGCGCGGTGTAAAATATATACGCCTGGGGATAGGTGGAGAAAGAGGGTACGAAGCTGATCGTCGACGATGGATAGTGAGAGGACAAGAGGGAAGAAGTGAGGGTAGGTCGGTGGGTGGTTGGTGGAAAGAAGGGAGGGGAAACCACGACACAACGGATTTAATATGGAAGCCGAGGAAATTGGATTTAAATAAATTTGAATACTTCTAAAATTAAAGCCCTCCTCCCATGACGTCTATGTAGAAACGTAATAACGTAGAGTTACGCCCTCCACCACTCTCCACTCCTCATATTCCTTCTAGCCACCCCCTTCCCATCTCACTCGAGTTTTTTCTCGCTCACTCTCACGCTCACTTTTTGTATACTTTCATTTCTTCAACATTCCGAATATGCCTCATAATTCGTCAGGGCATATTACATCGGCCCGGTCAGCCTTGCTCCCTTAATGTCCCATATATTTCTATAGTGCAATACTCAGATATATATACACATATATGTGGCACAGAAAGACATAAAAAAAAAAAAAAAATACCAAGAAATGAATTTAATAAATATTTAAATATTTTGATAAAAAAATCAATAGGAAATTTTTTTTTTTCATCGAGAGAATTTTTCATATTTTTTTAACCGGAAATAAATTCATATAAATGAATTAAATAAAATAGAGTTGACGTTTATTATTCAACTTCTCTCTTTCTCTCTATCTATGTCTGCCGCATTTGGTTGGTCACATTCTTTCGATTATTCAGGCATATATATGTGTATATATATGTGCCATATTTCAAAGATATGATATATTTATTTAGTGGGACATGATTAATCTCTCTCTCCTACGTTTATATTAATTTTTTTGTGAATTATCATTTTTCTTTTTTTTTTTTTTTTTTTCATTTTTCATATGTTTTTTATCAATTACTTAATTTTCGTTCCACTCTCATCGTTTCATAACTCGCTCCAATTTTTTTTTCTCTTCATCCTTCCGCTCCTTCATCACTCTTTTTTATTGTACAACTTGTTATCTGGGCCACCAGAAATATGTGAACATTATTTACAAAATCTATAAGTATAATTCTTAAGTATACACATACATTTGTATATGTACGCGTGTAAACGAGTAAACGAGTTCCTATTTAATGTTATCATTTAAGAATCTTATGAAACATCATGCTCAACGTTCCTCTGCGCCAATGGAATTTCCTCCTGCCTTCCCCTTTTCTCCTTTCCGGTCTCCTTCACCCTCGTTCTCTTTCTCTCTTTCTTTCTCACTCATTCAGCTCGTCATTTTCCTCACGTTGGAATTTTGCCATCATTTTTTTCTCTCTTCTCTTTCCTTCTTTTACGTCGACCTTTTTCAACTAAATTTACAGATAAAACTTTATTGACCTCATTTTGTTATACATTTACATTTTATTTTTATATGAATGAAAACGAAAAACTGAAATATTTTCCTCTTAATCATAAATTCATATATATACTTTATCAAAGGATCAATAAGTCAATGCACTGTATATAAAATGTGGTGCAAACCATACATGTTTACACTTGTTACCCACGAATTAAATGTATTCATATATATAATTGTTAAGTTCAACAGAAAAAAAAAAATTACACTAAAGGCAAATAATAAACCGCCATTCTTTCTTACATGCATATATAAACATACAATTATATATAACGGACGTGAATGAAAAAAAAAAAAATATAGACGAGGGGTATATTTAAAAACAAAAACTCTCCATCATCCAACAACTCGCAACAGTTGTCAATCTGGCAATCAAGATAATCTCTCAAGCCTGTCAATTCTATATATCCACCCTTCTTCACGTGTCACCCCGCAATGCATTCATTCCCGCCCCATAACCGTATCTAGTATATACACGTATATACATATAAATATATACACTCCCTTCATGAAAAAAAAAAAAAAAGAAAGAAAAAAGAAAAGAAAAAAATGAGTAAAATATAAAATGAACTCGGAGAAAAAAAAATTATGAAAAAGAAACCTCCATCATATGAATGAATAAAATAACTGCCTTCACAACCAAGTAATTTACATAATTTTCATCATCGTCAATTTATACAATTAGTTGAAATGTCTAAATATTAAATTAAAATCATATAACCCATGATAATAATCTTTATATTTATGCTGCGATATTCTCTGTTGTTCTGTTCCCTTTATCCTATACTTCTCGAGTCATTTCACTGTGGACATAATTTACAAAGTTAGTTGGTTGGCAAGATAGTAATGCGCATTGTTCAGAAAAAATCATGAAATCAAATTGAATTGAGGAATTCATACCGGGATATTTATATTTAATAAATATTTCATGTATAAATATTTGTCGGTTGATTATTAATTGTCTAAAAATAACTGGCGAATGAGCGGAAATGAGGCTGATGTTGCCCACATATATTTACGTGTAATAAAATAAAAAAGGACAATTCATACTTTTTTAAATTTTTATTGGCAATCATTTCCTCAGCAATATACAAACCACAATTATATTTTAAATTCAAATAAGTTTAAAACAATTCTGTTGCATCTCTGTTTTGATTGACATTGTCGATATCTAACGCACTCCACTCTGCCACATCTTTCATTCACATACAATTTGTTCATACACATAAATAACAAAATACATTATAAATTACTCTCAAGAGTGAAAGGAGACGAAGAAAAAAAAAAAAGTAATAAATAAAAATAGAGTGACTGTAGTGTTGTGCAAAAAATGAACAATACAATTAATTTCATATCAATCTGTATTTTGATAATGCGCCACGTCGGCTTCTGCACACCCTACAAACCAAAGCAGTATTTCCATATCCAAAACAATATCCAATCCCCATACTTTTTGAATTAAATCATCCATTAATCTACAACAATTCCCCATCGTATCAACTTGAACAATTTATTTTCGCCATTTTATTGGAAAGAAAAACGCGAATAGATGACAAGTGACAAAGGGACGAGAAAACTCTTTTGTAAACACAATAATAATACAGCCAAACAACTGTTTTTCCATCTATCTTATATAATAATAAGTAAAAACGACAGTAATAATAACAATAAAAATAATAATAATAATAATAGTAATAATAATATGATATTACTATAGAGTTTGAAACTGTTATTAGTCTGTTACTATAGTCTACTCCCTCTTTGCATCCTATCGATTCCCCACTACACAAAATTTCACATCCCTCTCCTCAACACATAGCACCACTCACGTGGCCGTGTACACCCCCCACTGTGCGCCAGTTATAATTTCTCCTACCGCGCTGCTTTACCCCACCGCGCGTGTCGCCTCGAGCGCCGATCTTTCAGTCATTCCCGCGCCGACCGCCACGAGGAGCGCGCGTCGCTCTTATATTCTGTTTTTCGTGCCACGAGATTCTCTCAAATGCAATAACGTATACACGCAACCTAACCACATTTGTCGTATGCAAGTTTTGTCGTCGTCATCGACATAAAAAATAACAGCCACACAAACTTAAAATTACATAATAACAATTCTATTGGCTATTATTGAAATTGTAAATCAAGAGTAATTCTTTTATTGGCGAATTCGTGTGCGGTTTAACAGTGATTACGCAATTTTTGCGTACAAATATCCGCGCGTGTTTTTTCTTTTTTTTTTTTTTTTTGTAACACATAATTTTCTTCTTGCAATTTCGCATTTGTTTGTTGGTTTATCGTCGTCGCTTGAATTTACGACGTCGATTTATTTTGTTGTCTTTCGCCTCTTTTATTTTTCATTTTTTTTTTTTCCCCCTTTTCGTTTTGTTCGCAAGCGATCAGTGTTGTATATCGTGAATAATAAATATATCGTAAATACTTGTGTACCGTCTTTCTGTGTTTAGTGCAACAAGAAAAAAAAAAATAAATAATAAAAACGGATTGGTGTGATTTGTTTTAATATTTTAATTAGATTTTATCGAAAATTTCATAGAAAAATAAAATTTTTGATAATTCCAAAAAAAGAAATCGGCCATTGAATGTTTATAATTTTTTCATTATAATATTAAATCACAAATAAATAAATATATATATATATATATATATATATATATATATATATATTTATTTATATAAATATACATACATACATATATAAACGTGGTGACAGTGTTACTACCGGTGCTAAACTGGATTTCATCCTTTCCACGTGCCTGGCGGCGCCGGTAAGTCTCTCTCTCTCTCTATCTCTTTTTCACACACACAGTATATATATATACACACACACAATTGCAAATAACACCGTATTTATCTAAATATTAAACAAAAATTTCATTTATTCAAAATAAACCAATGACTGTATCATCTAAAAATGATAAGCCTAGGAATGGAAGAGTACATAAAGTGTGACAACATTCAAACAAATTAAATGAGACATTATCGAATATTTAAATGGATTTTTATATAACTGGGAGATGGTTTACTACATGTAAATATATATATATATATATATGTATATGTGTGTGTGTGTGTGGGGGTCCAGTCGGGCAGCTGAACGTGTCACACACTTTATCTTTACTTGTTCATCCGTTTCTTTCATTATTTTGTTGGCTTCGCCGGGTGGTGTCTTGCGATATTGGTGGCGCCATCTTGTGGACATTTAATATATTACGTATTATGTTGAAATAACAGATTTACAATGGCAATTTCATTATTTTTTTATTTTTGGGCATTAAACCACACTGTTGTTATAAATGTCGGGGAGATTTTTTTGAATATATGGATAAATTGGTCTGTAATCCTTTCTTATTATTATTATTATTATTTTTTTTTTTTTTCATCTTGACTATCATTGTTAGTCGAAGATTGAACATCCAAAACATATAAACGTGGCCCCCGGCAATGGACCGCAAGTTGAATCTGAATGGTACAGCAATTTGTCGTTTCTCACTCGCCAAACAAAAAATATGCATAAATTAAAATTTCTTGGCCCCTGCTATTTTCGAGATCACATGGATTATTTTCAATACACACACACATACACAGACACACAGATAGGTCGACACGTGTTTAAAAGTGTGGTTTTTCGTTGTATGAGTTTCATAGAGCAATGAAAGTTTTTTTCAGTTTAATGGATGTGAATATTTGGACGAATAGCAATCCTAGTTTTTATCACTTGTTTTATTAATTTCGTTTTAATTAAAAGGGGATGAAGACCTTTGCATCAATTTGCACTTAAAAATTCGCGACGATTTCAATTACATCGATGCTGCCGTGTTGGAGCAAAAAAAAAGAAAAACGAAGAAGCGAAGGCAAAAAAGAAAAAAAAATTAAATAAAAATTCATCACATTTATTTGGACATTTGTTGTCACTTTAGTGTGTATCCAATCTTCTACGTTCCATCTCTCTCTCTCTCTCTTTCACTTTTATTTCTTTTTCCTCTTGCTGCGTTCATCGTCAGCAAATTTAGTTTATTATGTTGGGCTTCGTTTCGTGCTTGGAATTTCAATTTGAAGCTCTTCTCTCTTATTCGTCATCCTCGTTTCGTTTTCCATTTATTCTTTTTCTTCTTTTCTGTTTATTTCTTTTCTTTACGAACGTGCCTCGTATTTCATAATATTGAGATTTATCCATTATTTTCTCAATGAATCATAAAGAGTTTTTTCTTTTTTGTTTTCCGGGTGCAGAGAAATAAATTTTTCTTCATTTTTCCTTTTTTTTTTTTCTCTCCTTTTCGCCTGTTTATGCTCTTTCTAATTCCGTTTCTTTTTTTTTTTATCCTCTCGCCAACAATAGGAAGTCTGCCCTCAATCTTTCTCATTTAACAATGCGATAACTGGTGATTGTTAGCATGAAATATATATGTATACACATGTAGGTATATAGTATCTGCTCTGAACAAAACGAAAAGCACCATTATATGCCTTTTATCTAGAATGGAAATCGTAATCGAGTGGCTTATCAAATTAAAACAGACTTTTCTGGACCACACAAATCCTACAATTCTTTCTTTCTTTTCCATTATTTTTCATTCTTATCACATTTTTTTTTTTTTTTTTGTCGAATTTATCTCTGTATTTATTTATTTATTCTTATTGGTATTTCAATTCTAATACTCGAGGGCAATGTTTGTAAAACTCTCAACGGTATAAGTCATTAGGACCGATCACGTCCGGTGATTAGAATCGATGAATAGTCGTAGTTACAAGGTAGAAAATAAAAGATAAAAGAAAAAAGGAGGCTTTTTCTGTATCCTCATCAACACTCATGATTATTTCACGAACAAAATGATGACAAATGACACGTTAAATCGCCTTTTTTTTTCCCCCAACTTTTTCTCAATTTTTATTGCCCGTTTCATTTTTTTTTTTTTTTTTTTATTGACAGTTTCTGGCGTTTTTATTTAGTCATCCATTGTTTCGCGCTGTGAATAGAAAAAAAAAAACGAAATTGATCCATTCTAAATTTCAAATGAATAAAAAAAAAAAGCACAACTAAATAAAAATAATTATTTTAGAAAACATAAAAGGAATAAATTTTTTTTGTTAGTGTCATAAAATACCGTAATGGTGGAAGCGACGGGAATCACAATTTATGACTCTGTACGCACCACCTCGTATTGTGTACATATAGATATCCACACACATATTCACTCGCACACAATGTATATAGGGAACACACTCATAAAAAAAAATCAAGAAAGAAAAGAAAAAAAAGTATGCATCGTAAAACTGCCAGACCTAATTTTTTAACGAAGGAAATAAAAAATACCGGTTATCTCTTACAAGTTCAGTGTGTTGGAGTTGGCGAGAATGATGGGGGAACATACATATATATATATATATATATATAAATATATATATTTATATTTATTTTTCGTGTAGTGGTATATTCATTTGGATTTTACTGTTGTTGTTGGTGCAGGTATAGACATCTGTTCTTCCCCAATGGCTTCTCACTTTCGGTATTCGAAATTTAAAAAAAAAATCACCAATAACTCCATGATTTTATAATAATTTTTTTTTTTTTCTTATTTTGTTGTTACAACATCTCGTGTTGTGATAATTATCATTTATCAATACTTAATAAAAAATAAGAGAAAGAGCATTTTTTTTTTCGTCAGAATCATTATTAAATTATTTTGTGGATATTTTTTTCATTATACACCGCTGCAGTGGTGAGAAGTAGGAAAAAAACAGGCCTCTATATTTTTTTTTCTTACGTTAATACTGATGCTGTGTGTATGTAATACTACCCATGCATCTTCCCTGGCTCATTCGTGTCCCGCAGAGGAGAATAACCCATCGCCAATAGGGTTTATTGTGTCTCTTCTTCGTCATTGTTAACTGTAGCAAATTCAATATAAAAAAAAAAAAGGAAGAAAAAAAAAGCAGAAGAAGAAGAAGTAAATAGTGAATTGAAGGCCAACCACCGCCATCATCATCATTATTCATTGTCCTGGGTAGATTGTCCTTACTATTATCGTTTTTCAATCCGTGTCACGAAATAATTCATGACTTGTTTTTTTCTTCTCTCTCTCTCTCTCTCTCTCGCCTATTCATTCAAAACTAACAATCTCCATTTAATATTTTTCTGCCATGTTTTTATATTGGTATTCTATTCATTATCTTTTTTTTTTCCTCCATATCAATTTCAATAATAACGAGAATGAAAGGAAAAGCATTAGATAATTAAAAATATCCATCGTTTTTCCATTAGCAAGAATTCATATTTCCTTAATTGCAGTTTATATTTAATCAATTATATTTTTCGCCAATTTTATTATGT
>CAJUYH010000647.1:12690-24435 GCA_910591685.1 Galerucella tenella
CCCCCCCCCCCCCCCCCCCATTAAATCTTTATGATTGGTATATGTGTAAATAATTGGAATTGCATGAGATATAACTCACGTTTCCCTTTTATCTTTTCTCCATCCAACAATTTACTGTCGTCCATACACATATTTTACTAAACAAATTTGTAAACACAAATGTGTTCCTATAATATATATCATCAGCGGTATAAAATTGAATTCATCATGATAATCAACTAAAAATATATCCTGGTAAATTTATGTATTCATAAGTGTACGTATATTGAATGAAATTTCCAATTAATCAATTCGATGAATTTTAAATCATTAAAAATGCAATTCATTTACGAAATGTGTATTCAATTCATTATTCACCCTTAGTTTCATTAAAATAAATTGTTAAAATTAATTAATTGTCCATTGCACATTATTTATTTATTTATTATTTTTTTTTTTTTCAAAAATAATAGTATTAATAAATTTTTATTGTTTTTTTCTTTTTGTTCCCACGTTAATAACTAGTAATTAATCAATTAATTCTCGCTCGGTGTCGGGATGCAAAGTGGGTTAATTGCATTCATCAATGTAAATATATTGCAAGTCAACTTTTTGGGTGGGAGCAAATTGAACAAGAGGGAAAGAGAGATCCATACACACATTTATATATATATATATATATATACATACGTGTATAGAGTGAGACAGTGTAAAGGTGATAATGGTGGACGAGAAGAGAACATGAGAGACAATTTAACTTTGGTCTGAATGCGTCCGCTATATATATATATATATCGTCAGTGAACAAAAAAACAAAACTTTTCAAAGTGAAATGAGAAAAAAAGTAAATAAATAAAAAAAAAACGCGGACAATTGATTTTCAACTTTAAAAGCGTTGTCATTCACAATATACATACAGAGACATATATATATATATATATGGGCACGAAAGTAATAAAAAAAAATGTTAATGGAATTTTAAATTGAAACTCAGCTTCAATATCGCTTCAATAATTTTCTTTTTAATGCATATTGAAGGAAGTGAACACTTTAGAAGGAAAAAAAAAATATTAAAATTAAAATGGATAATTACATTCAATGAAAATATATGTTTTTATGATCCTTTTTTTTTTCCTATTATGCTTTTTATCGACTTGTGGCATTATAGATGGTATATTAAATTAACATCTTATGTTGTAGTCACGATGAGAATTGAGATGGTGTAAGAGACAAGACAACGTGGGTGGACAGTGTAGACATATAGATATGTGTGTGTGTGTGTGTGTGTATATATATAAATGTATATGTATGAGCGCAAGCGTGACAAACTGTAGTTGAGGACAGGTTCGAGTTATAATGTCTTGGAATATATATCGTTGATTTTCTTGTCCAGAGAATATTCTCTGGACAAGAAAAAAAAAGGAAAATGATACTGAATACATGCAAAAAAAATTATAAACAAAAACTATATAGTCGAAGTTTGATTTTATTTGTTTCTCTCTATTTGTTTATTTTTTATTTATATTTTTGTTTTGATTTTTTCCGTTATAGTTTTTGATCGTCGTTGACTAATGAAAGTTTTAACAATTCAAAGCATTCATCATACTGCTCTGATGAATGGAGTTTTTATTTCAATACGTTTTGTTTGCTTTTATCCTCGGCCTCTTTCTCTCTACCTCTCCCTCTTTCTGTTCATATTTTTCGTAAATGAAATTTTATTATTGATGTATAATTTGATTTTCGTTTTTTTTTTTTTTTTATGCACTCCATTATTTTACTTTTGCCGTATAAATAATTCAATTTTGTATCATGGTAATTTTTTTATTTTACATTTTTTCAATACTCAATTGGTCGCCATGACAGCAAGGGAGAGGAGAAGAGAGTGCGCTGTGAGATTGAAAATTTTTAATACCTTCCCCATATCTTTGATCTCTGTAAGCGGTTTTGCACTTTCAATTGCAATTAACGCACTATATACAAAGCAAGCTCACTAGTGGTGAATTGCTTTGATATCATCACTTACTTTGTATACGAACACATGCACACATGTTTGCGCATATATTAATGTTTTCTTCACACCCTCCGCTCTTTTGGCTTTATTTTTTCTTTCATTTATTATTTTTTCCTCTTGTTTCGCATATTTTTTTTTTTTTTCTGTTTGCTCGCATCTTTTTAGATCTCTCAACGTCACGTTTATGGCATAAACATCATAACACATTTCACAGTGTCAAACACCCATATACGACATACGCACACATAAATGCTCTACCGCCTCACTTCATAGTGTGTCGTGGGGTTGGAGCGTGAAAACAAAAATAATAAGTGGAGCTGCAAAAGCTAATTTTTTTTTTTTTTCTTTCTATAGGGAGAAATCTTTTGACTACTGATTAATATTTTGCTTGGGGTATTTACAAGAAAAGAAAATTACACTGCGGAAATAGTAAAATAACAACAATAATTGTTATTGATATAGTGATATTACAACGGTCACATTTCTATTTGTATTTTTCTCTGATTTGTTAATTTAGTCGCAGTATCGCATTTACACTCTTTGGCATTCTTTATTTCGTTATTGATCTATCGTTCAACACACTCACACCCTTTTCGTATTTGGTAACCGCATTCATTCAAAATGAGAATAAAAAAAGTTGCACGTCGCATAATAACGTGCAATAATAAATGTTTTAGACTTGATCTTTTTATTATTTTTTTACAGAAATTTCATTTGTGTTAACTATATATCTGTATATATATATATGCTTTGACAAAGCTGTATGTATTTGGCTCACTGATTAGTAAATTCGAGAATAAAAAGAATACGGACAAAGGAGAGAAAAAAATCGTTTCACCATGCGGAAAATTAAAATATCCAATGTCAGTTTGATTTTGATTTTTTTTTTCTTTTTGACCATTGTCTGATTCACAAAGTTTGTTATTTACGTCTCGTTGAGCACGAAAGAATTCTTGCAGGCACATATTACATGGCAGAAATAGCGGCCGGATCAATTTTTTATTCTATTTCATGTATTTAATATTTAATATAATTTAATTCAGCATGAAAAATTATTCTACTGAAATTTCATTAAATAATTCCTGTGTATCCATGATGAAATAAATTTTATTTCCAGTTGAAACAATATAATTACGCTTTGTACAACAATTTTTTTTAATCAATTTAACCAATTTTTAATTTGATGGAAAATGAATCAAATTCACCATGAAAACACCAAAGGAAATGTTTGACACTCCGCAGCACATTTCGCATCGCTATATTTTCAGTTTCTCTTTGTTCCACATTTTTTTCTTCCTTTTTTTTTATTGTTATTTCTTCTTCGTCTTCTGTTTTTTTTTTTTTTTTTTTCCGATCTCACTTTTTCTATATACCTGCTCCCCTCGCGCATCGTATTTATAATCACCTGACCCAAGAGTCGCCATTGTGGTGTGTGCTGGAGCCGACAGGCCTGCCTGCTGTTGCTCTCAGTCATGGACTAAAAAGAAAAAAAAATAAAATTAAGGACCCTAAAAGTGATATTTCAAAATGTCATTTCAGAAAATATTATTCTTGTTTCTTCTATTTATTCATTTATGAATTCACTTCCTCATGATTTCTTCAGAAAATATTTTTCCAAGGAAATTGATAAACTTTCATGATTTATTCTGCAATTTATAAAAATAGTTTTGTTAGAAAATAGAGTTTGACGTAATAGACCAAATTTATTTTTCTCGCGCTCTCTTTCTTTCACTCTCTCCCTCTCCCCTTTCTCACTCTTTATTCAACACAATTGAAAGTTTGTTTTACGGAATTTTGTGTAAACCTTCGTGATGAGATCTGTGAATATATTCAACAGCGCCAGACTCTTCTCTTTTCTTTTTTCGCTCTTATTCCCTTTCGCTTCAACTACTTTTTACATTTTATATTTCATTATTATTATTTTTTTTCACATTTTTTCTTCTTCTATTTTTATTTCTCCAATTTACTACAAGTCCCTATTTCTAGACACGGCACTATCGTCAACTTCATAATGACTGTGATGAGCTATGCACGAAAACAAAGTACCAATACTGTATAACGGAAGAATATTAAGTAGCAATTGCGTTTTAGTGAGTGAATAGAAAAAAAATTCACGAATTAAATAAATAATTGTGTTCTATATCTATTCATTGAAATTGTCATGTATTCTTCTACCTTTTTTTTTTGTTTCATCATTTCTTTGTTTTATTTTTTTTTTTTTTATGTTTCCATTACGTAAGTTGTGTCCCAGTTTTATTTTCATATCGCATTCTATGTGATGTATCCATTCATATTTGTTTGCCGAATATGACAATAAAATATATAGTGTTAATAAATGTGGACGATGGGTTCAGGTGGATATTTATTTATTTATTTTTATTTAACTTTTTTTCCATTTTCATCTTTGTCAACATCCGGCGTATTTTCAAATGGAATTTGATTTATGACTTGACAGTTAGTCGATATGGCACGACAAGAAGAAAAAAAAATATATATATATATCCATACATATATGTTCACATTGGTCTCACGAAACCTATTGGTGCGACAGATGTCGAGAAACATTTGTGCAGGTGTGCCACAGTTGGGATGGTGATATTTTCGTTTCCAAAAAGAATAATTAGATGCGCAATAACTATATACTATGTAGGAAAAATGAACAAAAATTATATAAATTATTGTATATCTATAATATTATTCAGTTATGGAATATTATAAACTTAGCATTAACAAAATAATTTATTCAGAAATTCTCCTTACATTGTTTTTGTTTTTTTTGTGTCAATTAATTTTCTTTTTATCTTTTTTTTTCTTCTTTTCGTTTCAACAAGTGGTATCTGCTGATTATTTTGTTTGTCATTCATTGTTGATTAACCCAATTAAGAATTGATGTCTTGAGGTTCAAAAGTCATATATGCGTTCAGTGACCAGCCACATACGCGGAAGTATTTTATTTAAGTTATATACATGATAGTATATATGTGATGAGGGTGGTGGCGATGGTGCAGGGAAGAAGGATATACATGTATATGTATATACACATAGCAACAACTCACTGCCATGGATGTTGATCGCTATATAGCAAAGCAATTTAATTATTTCCCGTGGCTATAAATAACATACGAGCCATTACGGCAGCTCGCCACGATCGATACAATATTACTCGATTAATTTTATCGCCTTCGTGTCCCTTATCGAATTCAAAATGATAATTACTCGCAGCAATCATCAACCCAACCACCACCACCGCCGCCGCCACCACCACCACCACCACCACCACTACCACCTTCCACCCACCTATTGTTTTATTGCACTATACAATCGATTTCCGGGCATTCAACCTTCAATTTATATTGTTCGTTAAATAATTGTTGCTCAATAATAAAATTACAGTCGTTGAATTAATTCTGATAAATATTTTTTATTATCCAATATCTTTATTATTATTCTTTTTTTTTTTTTTTATTTTTTCGTATTTCCTTATTGTCTTTTATATATCATCACTAAATATTATTTAGATAAATATTATCTTCATTTTGTGTTTAATGTGAAAGAAAATGAGAAAAAAAATGATGTAAATGTAAATTTGTTATTTACTTTTTATTTTGTTATTTTGAAGTTTATATTAAAATTTATAAGTGTGTACAGTCAAAGTGTAGGAAAATTTATGTGGAGAGATGAAAGTTTTATATTCAATTTAATCCAGCCAATAGGAGGGATGAAATAACTGCTATGGTGGAAGAAGAAGCGAGGATGGAATTGAAACATGGCGGGTTGTGGCAGGTGGGAAAGGAGAGGAAGAAAGAAATAGTTGGAGATATTGCTTTAAAGTAAGAAAAACAATTCCAATCCAACTTTTTTTATGGTCACCATCTTGTCTGTTTTGTTCTCTTACTCATTTCTTATATGTTCTCCTCTGCCCATCCACCACCTTTGGTTTATTATTATTTATTATTTTTTCTTTTTTTCTTTTTTCATACACAACTGATCGAGGAAAGTTCATCAAAAAAAAAAAAAAAAGAAAAAGACGGCAATATTGAATTTTTTTGATTTATTTATTATTTTCATCAACACTTTTACCCATAACTATTTTTTATTATTTATTTTCGTTGAATTTATTTCAGTAATCATCGTGCGATTTTTTTTTTGTATTCAACGAATTCATCTTCATTCGTTCAGTCACATGCATTAATGAATATTCTCTTTAATTTTTGAAATTAAATTAATTATGTAATAATAACTTTTTTATTTATTTATTTATTATTTTTTTTGTTTCCATCAATAATAAATTACAATTTGTGATTTATCAATGAGAACTTTAACACTGAATTTCTAATGAGATATGTTTGCATATTTTCGCTTGGAACTTTCACTCTTGTGCCTAATTGAACATTATTTTTATCAAATTTTAACCCCCTCCCCTCTTCATAATATCAAAACTGGAAAGACGATGAGAGTAGAGATTAAATTCCAATAAAACAAAAATATATAGGCGTGTGATAGGCATAACAGCATTTGAAAACCGGAATAATTTTCTTTAACACAATTTATATATAAATCGTTACACTAGAAATGTTAACGTATACATTTTGTTGCAGTTATTTTATGTTAGTGTTGTTGTTGTCAAGTGTCTATTCATTTCATCAGGGTTAAAAGCTACTTTATCGATGAAAGAATGATGGCTGTACACATCCGGTGTGTAGGTACTACATGGTAATAGCCGTTGGAAATCGTAAAACAAAAAATAAAAATACAGTATGGAAAAAAAAAACAGTATTACCATTTGAACATAAAACCGGTTATCAAGTGTTTCCCACTGAATATTATCGTGACCCCTTACGTTCATTCTTATTATCGCTATTCATAATTCTCAAAAATCTAATCTTTAGAGTTCTCGTGAAGAAAAACACATACTTATTTATGCATATATACTTATAGGTATTTATATACCTACATGATATGAAGATATATTGAGGTTTTTAGTTAACATGTTTTTTTTTTTCTTGACATAAAAAAGACTGATAAATCATTGACGTGAGTTAGTGGTCTGAATTATTTTTATATACATTTCATGTATCGATTTGTTTTTTTATTATCATGACTATTAAATGTGATTGTTCTATATTGCGCAATTTATGCATTTTATTTTATGAATTTTAACGTTTTATCTTGACATCAATAATCGATGCATAAATATGTTTCAATAATTCTCGTGCTCATTAACTGGACGGAATTTTATTATGATTTTATTTTCATGGTAGACACATGTATGTACACTTTAGTTGAATAATTGGAACATGTGAAAGAGATTGCCTTTCGTGATAAGTAAAACATAACATGGAGCACATTTATTTCACAATATATAATACTGTGTATAGAAGAAAAAAAATATATGCAATAAATAAAATTGAATAATAACTTGAAAAATAATAAATAACATAAAGTGTATAGTAAAATTAATTTAATAGTTTTTTATTAATATAGTTACTGTAGATGAATGTTGCTAATTGAATTATTGTTTCTTATAATAATACAACATTATCATCTAGAAAGTAGAATTGAATCAATACTTATTTTTCAATTTAATTGATAATATATTGAAATATAGTTCAACTTGTCGCTGTAACTTTGAGAAACACTGCTCTTGTGTCCCACTTAGACGATGTAGAAACTGGTTTTCAATTCTCTCGAACGGAGGAACGTGTCGTTAACTCGTGACTCGCGTTCGTACTTATGACAACCATTTGATAACAAAAGAACGAATGAAGAAAAAAAAAAGAAAAAAAATATAAAGAATGAACAGCGGCATGTCACGACTATGCCGCTGATGATGTGTACATGTACGCGATCTTTCCAGAGTTTTTACTCACAATACACATTTATTATTATTATTATTATTATTATTATTATAATCTTTCATTCTCACAATTCTCCATTATATTGTTATATTGCGTACAATATTTCCAATAATTATTATCGCACAAATATAAAATAACTGCTATACAATTCCCCCCCCCCCCCCTTTTTTTTTTGTTCTCGAAAAGGTTTGCCAATAGTGTAATACACATGAGAAATTGGACAAGAAATTAATTAATTTGTTATAAACGGTACAACGTCAGTCATTTTTACCCAATTAATAACCGACCAACAGATGATAACACATCTAACACCCATCAGATACACATGACTTCAAAGACATACGTCCCAATTTTAGACGGCCATTATATATAACTTGTATTGATGGGAAAAAAAAAAACGCTAAAACAAAGTCCTTCATCCATCTTTGTTGTAAAATATTTTGTACGGTGCATATCCCGCATGATAAATTGAACACCATATCCGTTTAAGTATGTATATAGTTTGCATAATATATGATAAAGATGTACTGAGTTAACGACAGTGTTCGAGAGTGTAATGGCAGTTGAATTGCGCGTATATTTTCCCTAACTGCGCATATATATATATATTTAAACATTAAATGTTCTCGAACCACGTGAGGGTGTATGGTGGAATAAGGAAGATATAAAGAAAAAAAAATCAAGAAGAACTAAATGAGAGTGAGGGAGGGAGAGAGAGGCAAAAATAAAGCAAACTGCATCGCACGCTCGTGGCGTCTACCTGCTGACGCTCCTCGTAAAAGCTCAACGGAATTGTAGATTCTCCTGTATAGTATCTGAAATGGTCCGACAACCCAGCACAGAGTAGTAGAGTATATAATCCTGAAATACTGATGGTGGTGTGTGTTGCATTTAAATTTCACTTCCGGTCTCGTTTTATCGAATTGATAAAATGCAAACAGACTTTAAACAATTTGTTCAATACAATTGAAAGTAAAAAATGTGTGTGGGCGTATATTTATTTCATTTTGTTCATATATATATATGTACATATTGAATTATTGCGAGGTTTAATTGGATGAAATAGAAAAAAAGACTCATTTGCAAGCATTAACTGAAGGCCAAGTTGGTAATTTTTTTTTTTTTTTTTTCACTTATTGCGTAAATTTGATTTTTTGATTTTACTTCATTTCAATTTTTGTCACGGCGGATGCGCAACACACAGTGGTGTGTCAAGTCAAACAGCACTATAATAAATATATTGTTTGAATCAACGGCACACTTCCTCTCACGCATTAATCGAAGCATAACGTGACAATGAGTCTTGAAATATATAAAAAATTAATGTATATTAAAATGAATATATAAACGATATGATTGAGGTTTATATTTTGATGTTTATACTAACCGGACGGGCTTTAATTTCATTATCTTGTCAAAAATGATGTTGGCCAGGTGAGGTAATCAGAAAAAAAAGAACCGAAGCCAAAGAGCTAAATGTTGAAAGTAGAATGAAATAAATATAGGATTGTGTTGAGTAATTGCCCTTTATAATTATGAAGTTTGATGGATTATTATTTATTTATTTATTTATTTTTTTGTTTGTTTTTCAGTGATGTGTTCAATTTTTCAAGTATTTGATTATTGTTTAAAAATTCCGACAAGTAATCAACACATAAAAGAATTTTAGCCAACCATTTGTGTATTTGAAGAAACTCCTGGTAAATGTTACTGAAATACTGAATTGGGTTGATGTAGTAAAAATAAAATAGAACAAATAGAATTGTTGGATAGGATTAATTGAAATAATAAAGAAGACGAAAAAAAAAAACGATCAAGAAAAATAATAGTGAGCACAGCAGGAGAGAAAGTTTATATAGAATGATGAGCTTGCAACTGTTGAGCATGATTTATAAATCTTGATTTCAATGTTCACTTCTAATCTCATTATAATTAATGAAATGACTAAAAAGAGAAAGTCACCGTGAAATTTATTCTGACATATATATATACATGTATATATATATTGAAATCTAAATTTATTATATATGTGTGTATACGTAAACTTTATAAACTTTCTGATAATAAAATTAAACTTCAGCAAAATTAATTTATTGAAAAATCTAATCTCATTTTATATATAAATATATGAATTAATCTATATAATTCAATGAATAACTGTAACTTTACAGGTAATATATTCAATTAACCATTGATTAAATGTATGTGTTTAATGAATTATAATAAAAAGGATTAAATAAATTGAATTATAATGATAAAAAAAAGTTGTATATGAAGAAGTTGAGGAAACGAGGAATTTAAGTTTAGCTATTCGATCACAGTGTCGTTGACAAATAATATATGAAAAATTAATCAATCAAAGAATTAACTCATAATACATCAAATTCACCCGCAACTTTTTACTATACATTTTTATTTTCCACTTTATTATTATCAATTTTATTTTTCTCATCTTTATTCTCATTTAATGTACACGTAGAGTAATAATCCAACAAACATTATCTTATGACAGAGTTTATTATTCTCATGGAATAATTAAGGAATTAATTGAATTCGCATGGGAATGAGTTTTATCTTGGTTGCTTCCTGTGTCTCATACATTAAAACCGGAATCGCCTTTCCCTGTCTTACATTATATATATGTATATACATATCGCCAGTATTGTGTTAGTCGTCCTTCACAACGGCCAGTTAACGTGGCTAACCCGTCGTTAACTCTCCCGTTAATCGTTGCCTCAAGAGAGGGCCTCAACGTTGTAATTTATGATAATCGCAAATCGATAACTCTTCGCCTCGGTGCAATCTCGGTGCTCGATCTTCCAACCCGTCAAATAAGTCTCTTTGCCCTCCTACTTCTCTCTATCTCTTTGAACTATACTTGAACAGCACAAAATGCCCAGGACCTGTCTCCTTTTACACTCTCCCACACTATTTAATTCAATATCTTTTTTATTTTTATTTTGTTTCTTTGCTTACAGACAACCATTTGCTTTCTTTTTTTTTTCTGTTTGTCATTTTTATACATCTGTTTATCATTATGATACGTTTTATTTGTTTTTGTTCATATGACAAGGTGAAAAATCATATTGAGATTGAGAGACGATAGAGAGACAACTTTCACTTTGTATGAAAAAAAAATAAAAATTAAGGTGCATAATAAATAAATTTAAATATCTTTGATGTTGATAATAAATTCGTATTTTACAGTTTTAATTATTAATATTTTCATTTATTCTTTATTTTCCTTTTTGTCTTTTGTGTGAGAGTTAATTGACAGATATTTACCGGTTAAATTGCGTTTATTAGTTTAAATTGCTATTTACGTCTTCCGCTCTAAGCGAAACGGTAATAAATATTAATGTAAAAAAATAATAATAATAATAAATGAAATAAATAAAAAAAAAAAAGAGTTAAAAACTTTCACCCATGACAAAGGTGAGTCGCGCGCGATAATTTTTCCAACATTTTTATTTATTTATTTATTTAGTTATTTTTCATTCAAGTATTATTTTCTGATAAATTGCTATATAATTTAACTCATGGATATTTACATCTATTTTTAATCGCACGTAAATATATAGCACACTCTCAGAATAAAATTGCAATGTTTATGATTTTTTTTTGCTCTTCCGAATATATTATTCTGTTATCTACTCAATTTTTTTTTTTTTTTATGATCTCCCTAAAAAAATTATTTATCAGAATTAAAAGGAAAAAAAGGGAAAGAAGTTAAGAATAATGAGAAAGTAAATTGATGGCTGTTGCAACTCATTTTATCGACAGAATAAAAGAAAAAAGTAAGAAACTAAATTATAAAAATACTTAAAGTTCTATTAGGCCATTTGGCGAGCAATTTGTATAAATTATTGCCTTCTATTCCTCTCTCTCTTTCTTCTC
>CAJUYH010000647.1:24535-59748 GCA_910591685.1 Galerucella tenella
CCCCCCCCCCCCCCCCCACAACGATAACTAGACATGTAAAAGATGGTAAACAGGACATTAACCCCATTAACAATATCGGGACTTCAATAATAATTGCCATGGAAAATTATTAATAAACCGTTTCACATTTTATGCCGCACTGCAATACTCTCTGTCACACTGACTCTTTCATCCTCTTTCATGGGGAATTGAGCAAGCAATTAATTCATAAATGTAGATGCACATTAGGTTGCTATTAACCAAATTGCATTACAAAAAAATGAGATCAATAAATATATATTTATATACACATATACGCATGTATTTATTCAATGATAATAATGTTAAGTAGTTTACCAATTTTTATTTGCTATGGTGCGAAGATGGGTGTCATTATTAATGGTCGAATGTCACAACATATCGAACACTACGGAATTGTAGAATATGTAGATGTATAAGTACAGGGTGTTTTGTCGTATGTAACGAAAGTATAGAAATGGAAAAATAATTTTATCGCGTGTATCGAGTTGTTCCCAGAGAATTTACAGTAGCACGAATGTAAACGCTCACGCAAGAAGTCCATTAAAAAAAATTTTATATTTATTTATTTTTCTGTTTTGTTTTCTTTTTTTTTTTTTTTTTTTTGTTTCATCCTCCAGTTCTGCGAAATGTATTTTATTTATACTCACAAATGCACTATTTGCAGCAATGAAATGCGACATTATTTCTATACGATAAGACTAAAACATTTAAAAGTCAACATATAAAACATATTCGTAGAAATTCAAGTAAATTATATATCTATATAAAATACAATTTTTCATTCTTATATTGCCCTTTTTTTTCTTGCAATTCGATGCATTTGCGAAAAAACAAATTCATTTTATTCATTGGCAAACACATTCACAGTCGTGTGGCAATGCAATTAGAAGTTATTTATCTCATGACACACTTATTTTCTCTTTGGAATGTAAATTAAACATATATACATGCATACATACATACATATATATATATATAGAAATTGATACTAAGAAAAAATAAAAAAAACACAAATAAATATCTTACCCTGAGGCGATTAAATCTGTCTGTCATAATTTATGAAACAGTCATACATGCGAAACCAACAATTTATCCGTCACATAAGTCAAAGTTTTAAAAGTTTCAGCAATAAAAGAAACAAAAAAAATTATTTTTTTCCATTATTACACATTATTAGTATTATTATTATTATTATTGTTATCATTATTACACACTTATTCTTATGCCCTTCACTTGTATTTATTTAAATATGGTAATACAGAGAGCTTATGCAAAGCCATAATTAATAATTCCCCCTCATTTATACAAACATAATCCCATAAATATAATTGCAACAATGAGAAGCGTCCAGAGATAATACATATATTTATGTGTATCTATGTATATAAATATATATAAATATGTATAGATATATATATATATATATATATATACACTGAGTTATGAACGACGTTGTGGAACGGATTGAGAAATAAAACATGCACGGTACTAATAAACGACGAGAGCAGCATTGTAATGCGATCCAGATAACATGAACAAAATGGTGCGCGGACCCTTTCTTTTCTCCCATACACGCGTAACTAATACATTTCTATATATATTATTGTATGTATATATTTATTATACAAAAGAACATTATGCAAGAAGCATTAGATGAACTTTTAGTTAAATGTCGTATAGACATAAAGGTCAAAGCTTGAACTAATAATATTAATCTGAAACATTCCACGAAATTTTAATCTTAATTATACATCAAATTTATTGTAAACTTGTTCTGACATCTGTTAGCACCTTAATTTATATGAGTATATTACAAGAGGAATTGAACATTATTATTTATATGTATATTGTATTTATTTATTTATATGTACGTGTATTTTAGTTTGATGAAATTGCGAGTTGTGAGTTGTAATTGGCCTATAATATTATACTGCCATTGATCTTGTGTGTTGGCTCATGTAAACTCGCCTTTAATACATGGGTTTCTCACATGAACAAAGCGACATCTCTACCCCTCTTACATATATATATATATATATACACGTACCGGGTGTCGTGATTCAAATTAATGAATCGAATATATCAAACTATTAATTTGGAAAGAAAATTTCTCGTAGTATATTGCAAAGTTTCAAAAGTAATATGGTATAATTAATGGCTTTTATTATTTTATCGTGAAAACGAAAATGAAATAATAGTGAAGTTTCCAAGTGAAAAATTTGTATGAAGCCAATTTATTTTTGACAGTTACCAATTGTATTTTTCAAGTGAACTTGTTTATTTGAGAAATGTCGACAATATTTTTCGGAATAATTTTTGTCGACAATCAACATTATGCACAATATTCAAAGTGCATTTTTCAATATGGTCCACCGAGTACATATTGAACTTTCACACTTATCTCGACACTATATATATATATATATGTAATTCCACATCGTGTAAATTCGATTTAGAGTGTCGCATAAATTTTGTATGAATATTATTTACGATTGTCTTTCAGTGTTAATATTGCTGCACTTTAGAGAAGAGGAACTGTAAATAGTCTGTATGCATTTGTCTGTGTGTGAATATTTGACATTTAATTTTCTCTAAAGTATGTATATCCACTAAAGTCCATGTGTTATCACTAACGCATATATATATATATATATATATACATACATTAGTGTGAGTGTGTGTATGTATAGACTATAAAAGAGGTTTATATGAGAATAATATAAGTCAAATGAAATTTAATTAAACTCAATATGAAAATTTATATTGAAATGAAATTTACTGTTATTACGCACATATATAATGCATAAGTTTAGATGAAAAGAACGAGTTTTACTGTCAATTTAATTTAGGTTAATGCATTGATATCAAACATTTAAATCACACATCCAAGTATCACATTTATTTTTCTCAATATACAATGAACACTGCCACATATATTTTTATCTTTCCCATTTATTAGCCCCCCCTGTTTATCGTGATCACTGAGTGGCATTACAAAAAAAAAACCATTGGTCAATTTTCTATAAGAACTTTCTCTACTTGCCATGAGATTTTTATCTACTTGAATAATTTGATAAAATGACATGTGGAGTGAAAAAAAAAAAATATATCTGTTATTTGATGTTGAATATCGATACATAATTTTTGCACGATAATTTTATTTGTGAATTGCAACATTGTATTCGAGCATTTATAAACAGGTAAATCAAAAAATACCATTGTGATTCATGGAAACAATTACACGCAATAAATGAGTAAAAACATTCAAATAATTTTAACCAATATCGCGCGTGATAAAATCAAACAATCATTACTTCCATCAACAAATATTGATTGTATTGTGTCCATATGTAGATAATTATATTTGTATTTTTTTTTTTCCTTTTACCCCGAGGTCTTATCATGTCATGCGTCAAGCTAATCGATCTCTAAAAACATTGCTACGTTACGATGACTCAGTCACTATGGTAAATTACATAGGTTACAATATAACAATAATATAAATAACAATATTACAAAAAAATAATAATATTAATGTTGAATCAAATATATGAATTTTATAACAATATACACATTTATACGTGTGTGTGTATGTGTAATGAGATTGCACGATCTACATCACTATTAAATTGTACACTCCATTGTTATACCTTTGATTATAACATTTCTTGTTTGTATGCTTCCTTTTTTTTTTTTTTATTTCTTTTCCATTTTTCCCTCTCTTATTTTCTACTGTACTTTTTTCCATTTTTTTTTTTCTTATTAAACGTATACATAGCGTGCAACTGTAATACCACGCCTCATAAGCTATTCATGAATAATCTGATTATTTTATCATTTACTTTCATAATTAACTTTGATTCCAATCTGATGTAAACATTTTTTTTTTCCTTCTATTTGATGATTAATTCGATATTGATTTTACTTCAGAAAGGAAAAAAAAAATGAAAAATAATAGCGTTATATTTTTATTTCTCTCTTTGGTTCGGAATTGTGAAGAGGTCAATACAATGAAATTGAATTAATAAATTGTTTGATTAATGAATTAATCAATTAATTAGTTCATTGTATCAGTGGAATTATATTCGCCATTGTATATTGATATTTCACGATAAATTTCTCTTACCTTTGTGTTTTGCGTTTGGGGCTGTAACTACAAACTCTTATTCAATGGCAATGCATTCCAATCGTGCATGACACAAATACATGTGATGCATACGAACACGACTCAAATTATATCTTGGGCAATAGTGCAAAACCAACATATATATATATATATATATATATATATGCGCATATTTAATGTAGGAAACAATTCAAAGCGCGAATATACACTGCAATGTCAATTTATCAGTATCAGAAATTTCATATTCATGGTTAGTGTATTTATGTTTATATCTGATTGTTCGCGTATGGAACAAAATCAATTATTTGAATAAAAAATTATTTCGACCAGTTTTTTTTTTCTTTTCTCGAATAAATTTATATGCAATTATGAATGTTGTTCCATTCATCCTTTTGTCATAGAGAATATCGCAATCTCATAAACTCATACAATCTGTATATAATTGTTGCAAATTATTGGTTAACTCAATTTCGTTTACTATCCGGAAATAATGAAATCATCGGATTATAATCGATGCATCTCAATTACTAGTATTCAATTCATCCAAGCGTATTCCGTAGTAATCAAATGAACTGTATTTTAGTGAGTTTAGTGACGTCTATGAATGTATAAATATATATTATATGTAGATTCATTTGAAATTCGGGTCAATATCGTGCTATTATAGTATGAATACAGTTCAATAGTCAGTTCTATTATTATTTTCCAATTTCACAGAGTGCATCATAATTCCATGCATTTTATATCGTCCCAATTGATGAGTTATTTTTAATTATTCAAATTTTATCTATAATGGCAATTTAATTTGATAGAGAAAACATTAAATTTCTATTCATTCTTCAAATATTATCTTTATCTTTTATAGACCGTTTTTTTTCTCTTCTTTTTCTCCTTATCTCTTCTACACTGACGTCAGACTAAATATTTTCAACAAGAGGATTCGAGAAATTCTTACGATCGAAATAACCATAATGTATTTTTCCTTTCTACTTTTTTTTTCTTTTATTGCCCTCTCAATAATATTTACGACAATTTTATTTCCTCAAAAGTATATGGTACTTCAACAGCAATTTATCCTTGGACATTTATACATATATATATATACTAAACATCTTTTTTTGTGATATTTTTCGTAACCCCACTCACCAAATGTATTTCTTCGTTTCAATTATTGTCTTAATATAAATATTATATTTATATAAGGCATTGCAGCGGTGAAAATTGTCATAATGTTGATAAATGACATTATCTACCTGTGTCGTATTTACATAATTGACTTCAATATATATATGTATGTATATACATATACATTTGCATTATATATACTTTGTGCAATGTGAAATTATAAGTTTTAACTGTTAATATACATGCGTATATCTGCCAATGCATGTAAAGACATCGATTCACCATTTACTCCTCATTATTTCATGTCTTGTTGGTATCAATATTGGCATAAATAATTCTAGGTTACGCATGTAATAGTTCCATTATAAATGACTAGTGGTTCCCATAACGGATAAATAATTCAGTAGAATATATATGAAAGGGAACGAAAAAATAATATATAATTTGAAAAATTATTGCAACAAAAACTTAATAAAAGGGAAAAATAAAAAAAAAAAAAAACAAACAAACCACAGTACAGTTGATAGAAATGTACATTATTATTTTTCCTTTTTTAATTTCCTCATTTTATCAAACTTTTACCTTCATATTGTTTAAATTTGACCATTTTCACCCACATACATATATACATTTATAATTTACATCGTTTCTTTTTTTTTTTTGTTCTATATTTTATTTCGAGACAATCAATCGGGACATTATCAAAATGCTGATTCATCATACGCCAGCACTATTTGAATATCCTGACATTTATTAAATCACCTTTCCTTTCCTCTTCCACTTCTTCATCTTCTCTCTTTTTATTTTCCACCTTTACATGCTCTCAGTCTCTCACTTTTTCACTCCCTCTCCATCTCTGTCTTCCTCTAATTCTCTGTCTGTTTTTATTATCGACTATATACATTCCCCTCTGTCTCATTTCCCTTCTTCATCCCCACCGTTATCCTAATCAGCTTATCGTCGACACTTTAACAATGTTGAGTCATTGCATTCACTTTATCGCTGTCAGATAGGCTATCAGCTTGTATTAAGTTTAATTTTTTTTACATTTTCTTTTTTTTTTTTCTTTAATAGAATGAAGAAAAATAAATAAAATATAATAATGTTTCATTTTTTTTTTTGACAGTATTCCGCTGTAATTTATTGAGAAATTTATCATAAAATATATATATATGTAAAGGTTATTTATGGATCTTATTGTTAATTTATTTATTTATTGTCTTACTCAACAACATACAAATAATATATATGTTGCAATGAATAAATTCTATTAATCATTGTATTTCAATCTCAACGTGAATCACTCAACAGAAAAATGGCTATTTATATTTTATCCCTCGTTCTGTTTTTGTTATCGTTATTTTATTTTACTATTGATATTCAAACAAGTCTGTTGCAATAAGGTATGAACACATAATATTTTGTGCGGTTTGATCTTGTTACATCTTTCATTCAATGATTTAATAATTTTAAATTGTATTGTGGTATGTCAACAGGATTCCATGAATTATTACGCAATAAATTGCATTCGTTGCCAATCCCCGATTTCTTTTTATTTATTCTTTCTTTCTTTCCTTTTTTTTCATGTTGTTTTTATTATGATTATTTTTTTTTCCCTTTTTTCCTGCTTCATGCCACGGGCGATATTTTTCTCACGCAAAATAAAATCTGTGTGTTATTGTCTTGAGGGCAAATCGTCGACACTCGTTACGCTTTCTATGCTCTACATACTTGCGCATACATACACACACATACACACATATGTACATGAGTTCATATAAAACAACGTTTGCTTTTATATTATCTGGAGTGATGGAACAATTTGTTAGTCGTCAACAAATAATTATTTCGAGAATATAATTCCACTCATTATCATAATTTTCATACACAATTACTATCAATTGAGTATAAAGAAATTATGTATATTGCAATTATTTTTTATTTTTCTTGTAATTAATTTTGTTGATGCTCATAATTGAGTTATGATGTCATATAGTATTATTTAAAAACCTCACTTATACTGTGAGTCACATAGGTATGTCGATAATAATAAAATCGTTATCGTAGTTTTTTTTTTTTACTTCAAACAATCATTTGAGAGATTGTCGTCGATAAATATAAATTGCTATGTTTAATTCATTTCAAGTTCATCAATTCTATTTTTGTACTTTTATTTTTTTTTTTTTTAGGGTATAGTCTACGTTTATTGTTACGCAAATGTGCAATACATTTTGTATTACAGATTCAAATACGATAATAACTGAAAAAGGGAGACGAAGGATGCCGAACTAATATTTTTTTTTTTTCACTGTATCCAACACTATGTCTGCACTATTTATCGGGCATATATTTGCATTTCATGAATTTATGTGAAAGCCGCTTTAGAATATTCGGACGTGTGTTTATTCGGCGAAGTGATGAAAGAATCAAAAGAAAAAAAAATTATACACATCTCTGTATGTGAAAAGTAAATATAAAATAAAGATGAAATGTTGAAGGTTTGAAATCGTATGGCAAAAAAAAAGCCTGCGTGCAACATGATAAGAGAAAAGGTATTTGATCAAACATTGGAGGGTGGACAGCAATAAAAAAGAGGGAGGAAAAAAATTAAATGAGGCGCGTCATCAGCACTTTTTTCATATACCTTTCTCACTTTTTTTTTTTCTCCTTCTATTCTTTCAACTTTTTCTCGTTTCGTTGAAAAATGAAATTGTCTCATCCTGCCCCTTTTTTTCTTTCACTTTTTCTATCCATTCTATTTCTTCACCACCATCACTTCGCGCAGGTTCACTTTATTTTATCGTCAATAGCAAAAAACAAAAAATAATTTCAATTATATGCGATAAAAATTTCAGAAAGGGGAGAAGTGGGAAATAGCTTTTGTTATTAGTTTGAAAAATTTTCAATTAATTTCCAGCACCGTCAGAATAACCACGCCCCTCCGCATATACATGCATAGAATTCAACATATTATATATATATATATATATATATATATCTATTGCCCATCTTCATCTCCTTTTTCCACCATTTTTATAGTTTATATTTTTCCATCATTTTTATTATTTCAATTCAATCTTACCCATAAATAAATGATTTGTATATAGTTTTCATTATATATAATTGTGAGAAATATTTCTATGGGCAACGTAAATTTCATATTTTATATATCAACTTTTATTTCTTGACATATTCAAATTTATGACTTTATTTATATAAATTTACTCGGTTTTTACCAATTTTTTTTTTTTTTCTTTACAATATTTCTCTTAATAATTTTATGCCTGTTGAATCTCGATGGGCTGAACTATTCATTTCTCACTCTCATTTACGTTGTAACGGTGCATTAACTTCACGATAAATTACGAAGGAGAACAAGATGGACGACGACACATCCTTTTACTTATATTATTGCTTATTCTCTTTTGCATATATATATATATATATTTGTTATATTACCACAGACGAGTTCAACATCTTGTCTGTGCTGTCGCTACCTGCACCTCGCACGAGTGCCAAGGTTATTCAACAGAGACGCAACCGCATGCGTCATCAAAACGATTCTTCTATTCACATACTCCATATTATCACACATACATAAATATTAGCTCGAGTACATCATTAAAAATCATAATTAATTCATTTTTTATTCCTTGCACGAGTATACTCATATACAATTATTATTTTTTTTTTCTTTTTATACCCTTGATTTCCTCTCATACATCATCTGAATATAAAAAAAATTTCTTTATCACTTTTCCATCATTAACATAAAGAATAATATACGAATTCTATTTCCATTATTATTTTTTTTATTTTCTCCTATAGAATTTTTGAAGAATGGAATTCCCGTTTATCCTCATTCACATTTCCCTTATTTATTTTATTTTATTATTAGTTTTTTCATTATTATTTTTTTTTATGCTTTCTTTTTTCTTTTTTTCTTTTTTTTTTTTCTGTACACTGACAATACATTGACCTGAAAAAGGGTCCTACCAATGAATTCCATAACTCTCTCTATAGAGCCAATAGAAATTCTTCTATTTCTCTCTTTTAAATCTTGAGCCTCTCACCCTCATGGGCCTCTCACTCATTCTCCTTCGACTCATTTTCTCATCCGTTGCATTCTATCTGTACATTTATTTATTTCCCCACTTGTTTTATTTCTTTTTCGCTCCTCACTTCTTCCTTTCTTCTTCATCATTTTATTATTATTACTATTGTTATTATTATTGCAACGTATATTGTTATAATATTATACTTTAGACTTGGATAATTTTCCTAAATAAATGATCACCTGTTCGTCTTAACGGCCAAAAAAAAAAGTGAAAATTGAAGCATTTATGGCATATTGCATTCTCTAAAATTAAAATATATATTCATGGGAAAGGTGAAAAAATTCCTCGTACATTTTTCAACATATATATATCTTCCACCATTACTATAACAATTGTAGCATTATTGTATGTGTTTATTCTCCTTCGCAATTTTCAAGTAAAGAATTTATAGAAAACGATTTTAAATCTCACACGATTTTCATTCCTTTCGTATTTATTTCTTTTTCTCTCTGTTTATGTTTTATTTTATTTTATTATTCACATCGTCTAGATTATCTCAATTGCCATAACCACAAAATGCTTGAAATATCTGCTTATAAAATATATATATATATATATATATGGGTTGGAAGAGTTATGTGACTTGTATAGAAATCCCAGGGATGGTAGAAACGTCGTTTACACTCGAGCATTGTTCTCATTCCAATTCTTCTCTCGTGGAATACTGTTAAATTTATATATATATATATATATATGTATATTCGCATGGCTATTTGTATGTATGTAGAGACATATTTTGCACCTACGCCGCTGTACAGTCATATTGAATAAAGCATACGATAAACAATTAGTGAGTACGAAATATATAAACAAATATAATATCATTCATTTATCAATTATAAATATTCCAAATCATTTTCTATTTATATATTTAATATAAATTCAATGGCTTTATAAATTGAATATATATTATTATTGGCTTGTACTTTATTGCTGCTACCGTCAAACTTATTCTACAAAAATACGATAAAAATATATTTCAATCAATGATAAAAATCAATTTATTGCCAACAGCTGTAGAGTTTCAATATTAAATTTATAAATTAAACTACATAAATCCATATCTCCTAATGGAGATACTAAAAATGGAAAAATGAAAAAAAAAAAAAAAAGATACATAATGAAAGACAAAATTTATTTTTAACTCGGTTAAATTGGTTGCAGAAGAAACAAAAACTAAACGAAAAATAATTTTAGGACGAAACTATTATTACTTGACGTTTATCTTTAAAGGGGGATATTCACATGCACGTGTGTGTGTGTGTGGTGGAATACAATCACAAAAATAACAACAGCGACGGCGGCAACAGCAGCAGAAGTAACAACACATGTACATATAACAATCAAACCAATGAACGATATTATGGGACTGAGGAGCGGAGGGAAAAGGAAAGGGATGAAAAATAAGAAAGAAACGAAAGTAATAGTCGTCCACGGCCATCGCGCTCAACATAATAGAGATAGAGACGGTAATTTGTGCGTAATTGCGGTAATTCATGTGGTTGCCATTCGCTCTGGAGTCCCACCAGGGAGACGATATAGTGAAGAATTATGTGACTCGTTCGCATTTCCAGAAGAAAATATATATGTGTATATATAAATACATACAAACGTATATGTTGCGATTGCCACAGTGGGCATATTGTTATGATTGCTGAACACAAATGTTATACACCTCTGTAGGTTGCCAGTAGAAACGTCATAAAAATGTATAAAGGGAAGGGAGAGAGAGAATACGACCCCTTTGTACTTGAACCTTCAGCCAAGATCCTTCATGCAGCATTTCAATTAAATTTTTAATTCTATATATTATTATCTTTACACTTCAATTTCTGTTTTATATTTTTATTATTTACATACGTAAATGTATATATATGTACTCTTTTTCCTCCGAATATTTTTTAATTGCACTCTCGCGTGTTAATGTATCGTAAATTATATAGCATCTACATGAGTGCAATTATTTTATTTCCTTCAATTTGAATCGTGAAATATTATAATTTATTTCATAAATATTGGAATTTAATGACACGAAAGAGAAAAAAAAAGAGTAGGGTGGGGAGGAAAAAAAAACAATGGGTAATAATAAAGTGAGAATGTTTTATTTTATTGGTATTTTATTTTTGCTTTCATTTTATTTTTAATGGTGACATTTGTGTTGTTTTAATGAAATGGAAAAAGGAAACAGAAGAAGATATTGATAGTTCCTCGATGAACAACAGCGATAGGATAATAATATCGTCGTTTAACTACGGCAATCATCATTAATTTTCTTGAGTTACGTAACGCTATATGTTCGTTGAAGTATGATTGGGAAATAAGACGTAAGAGTTTGTGTGTGACGGTGTATAAATGTACCAGCTGTTTATCGTGTCTTTCTAACACCAACGCAATAATATAAATTCAATATAATCCGATGATTTACTTACAACTTCTTTAGGAGTTATAAAAAAAAATTTTATCAACATTAATCAACTTAACAAAGACACTCATACACACACACACACACACACACACACACACACACACATATGTATTTATATATTTATCAAAGTGTTATTATTTATTATTTCTTTTTTTTTTTACATTTTTAAATTAAGCTTCTTTGAAGAATAAAAAAAAAATTTTATGCAATGCAATTGTTCATTCGTGATGAGAATGAAACTTTCATCGAATAATTAACACGCAAACAACTTAGTAATTGGATTCATTAAGAATCATTACAAAGCGGAAATGACAATGTCGGGGTACACATGACTACAGAAATAATAAATAAATAGCAAATAATGACGTTGAAAGAAAGAAAAATTGCTTTGATTTAATCATTGTGAATAATTAAAATTAAAAAAAAGTAACATTGAAAATTATTGAAATAATTATTATTATTAAATGTTTTTTCATGGTTAATTTTTTGTTACAGAGAAGCGACAATCTCGATTTGTCACTGAACGTGCCACAGCACCATCAAACGGCGTATCATCATCATCACGACGGCGGTTACAACATGGCTGACCAAGTGAGTTGTATACAATTAATCTCTCTGTAATCCACCTCATTATTTTTCTACCTTTCTTTTTTTATTTTCATTCCACATTTTATCTTCCCTTATTCTATAATAATTTTCTTCATTCATTTACTCATATTTTTTTACTCTCGATGTTTTATTTTATTTTCTTCCCCTCCTTTTTTTTCAGTTTCTTTATTTTTATATTCCTTTATTGCGCATGAAATTCACTGCTCGGCGACATTGGTATCAAACGAGTGCACTTAAAATGAAACCGGTTTTTACCCGTTGTCAGTTATACACATGTATATATATATATATAGCTGGTGCGAAATTAGTGTCCAGCAAAACAGACTTAATGACGCTTCATAGAGAATTAACGGGGTTACAATTAGTTCTGCCGTTGCGATTTATTGTCGTATTTATCTTCTGTATTTATACATAATATTTTATTTATTTATTTTTTTTTCATTTTACTGTCAATATTTACAAACGAAATAAAATCACGTGCTGAAATGAAATTTTTTATTATAACAATAATTACATAGGGATAAATAATACTACTGCGAAAAATTCCATTGTTTGGAAGGAATAAAAAAAAATTGCAAGTCGCGTATTGGCGAATTTCCAAGACACAAATAATAAAAATATGGAGAGTAAAAAATTGAATATATGAATGAATATAGAAAAATAATGGCCAATTAAAATGAAAAATCGCAAAAGCGAAAGGCCATAATTTTGTCGCTTAATTTTTTTTCTTTTTGTATACGTATTAACGAAAAATATATACAGTGCAGAATGTTATCACAGCATTTATAGCAATATACAACTTTCTCTGCTTTCACCATCTTCTTTCGTATATATTCATATATATATATATATATAGAATATACAGATAAATATTATTTGTAATTGAAGTTTTGGAAAAAAAAATTGTATAAAGAACAAGAACAATAGCAAAAAAAATAATTAAAAAACAGGCTGAAATGCGAATTCTGAAATTTTTACAATATGATCATTATATTTTCTTTTCATTGTTTAATTTTTAATCTTCAGTAGCTCCTAACACTATTTTTCATTTCTTCTTTCTCTTCTTCTTCCGTTCCTCCGTCCATTTGTGAGCGAACATTTGCCACTAATTGCTTATGAGATTCCGAGGATTACGCATGGAAATACTGTTGGCACAAATAAAAAAGAAATAGATATCAGCTCATCATTGTATATTGGAGAGAATGAAATATACGGAATGTGTTGAATAAGTCATCAAGACAATCTACGCTATTGCTAATTGGCAATTTGCAATAAATAACCCGCTGCAAATGTAATTTCAAATGTTTTAATACGAAATAGAGACACATATATATTTGTATATTTAAATACAATTTTCATAGCCAGTAGATATATTAACAATTCATATTTCGCCATTGTTTAATACTGCTAAACTATCTATTGAAACGAAATATTACTGAATATTTCGATGGTATAGAAATGACAAATTTCTATATCATCTTCTACGAAATATTTTCAAAATTATCGTGCAATCACATTTGTGAAATGAATAATATTAATTGAATTTTTTCGTGAAAGATTAATTGATAATGTACGTATATGCTATATTAAATTACATTTCAACTCAATTTTTAGTACGAAAAAATATTTAAATTGCACGAGTAATTTTCTAAGAGGAAATGTGTCAGTATATCAGCCTGTCAGTCTATTCTCAGTCATTTTTATTCAATTAATAATCCGTCGTAAGATTATATTACGTCAAACAGTGATGTTATACTGATTTGCGAGTGTGTGAATATTCCATTTTATTTGAGTGTGTGACTTTTACAGAGATGCACATTTCTGTCATCATTCCATGGATAATTATTGAATTATTATATCAATTTTAATTGAAATTCTTGAGAAAATAACCTTGAGGCAAATTGTGCGGCCGATAACATCAAATCCACATATCATTTGTGTTTATTAACAGATAATTGTCAGTTTCACAATTTCCGACTAAAATGACACATTTTTTGTTTGTCTTTCATTTCGATAATTCGAGGTATATAGATATATATATAAGTATAGATATGTAGATATTTATTTGATTTACTATCACTCATTTTAATTTGATTCAAATAGATAAAATAAAAACAAAGTGCAATAAGAATAAAATATCTTTTTTTCATTGCGATTGCCAGTGTAATAATAATTTATTATAATCGTAAATGAAATTTATTTGTCTGTCAAAGTTCAATAATGTAATAATGTCATGCTCTAATGTTAAAAAGAGTTCATCCGATTTCACTCACTCCTGATTCAATTCACGTCAAGTTCTATCAATTTATTATTTATTTTCCTCTTTCACATTTCGCCCCCACCCACCCTTTCTTCCGTAGATTTTTTTCCCCCTCTTGTGTAGCATTCAACTTCGTTCATGTTGCCTATCAAATACACTCTATCTCTCGCCTGTCTTTTATCATTAAACTCTCGCTTGCTTGCTCGCGTTCATCTTCACGTATATATTTGCAATGTACGTGAAATAAAATGAAAAAGAAAAAAATAACGAAGAGAATTAAAGGGAATGGTTGTATGAACGAGAAGTAAAATTATCCACCAATCGAATCATCCCCTATATCATTTCTTTACCTCACTACAGTAGATAAAGAATGAGTAAACCATGGAGAAAAAAAAATGTGAGGGTGGACGATATTGAAAGCGCGAGATACGAATAAAAATACAATAAAGGGGGAAAACGAAACGATAAAGAAGCATCATCATTCGAAGAAAATGAGAATTTAATACCTATTTTCTACGACTTCCTCATTGTCATTACTGTCGATTAGTTCAACGGTTATGTGCAGAGCTTGAAGAAGCAAATAATGGGGAAAATGAGAAAATATATATACACGAGAGTAATTTTATTTTTACTATTACCAATTGCTTATTCAATTTCATTTTAATGAGAAAAATATTTTTTCATTTAATTATATTTGGTTATTTATTCAAATTAATTTTATATGTATGCATAGTAGAAATATTTGTGATTATTTACATAAAGTGTAGACGACAGCAGATATATATTTCACACTTCATTTAAAATACCAAACAAGTATGCATTTATTTAAATTAAATTCTAGATAAGATGTATAATAAATATACTTGAATTGATATTTTTGTGATTTTACGGTTGATGAAAAACAGTTTGCTGTTACTTTTCTCTCACCTTCTTGCATTCTCGCCTTTCTCTACTTGCATTCTCCACCGCATGAGAAAATTCAACCGAAGAAATACGATAACGTTCAGAATCCTCTTAGTAAAAGCTTTCAACTACCGTTATTGCTTATTTATATATATATATATACCCAGTGAACGTAACTGAATTTAACGATACGACAATGTATCAACAAATAAATAAATAAATATGTAGAAAAATATCACTGGATTATGAGTAATATAACAAAATAATAAATAAAATAAAATCATTTACGTTATTGAGTCATATTAACTTTAATGCCTAAAGTTACGCGACAAATTCCGTAAGCGTGAGTGAGCTCTGTTTGATGTCACATAAATTTTCAGACATACATACATACGTATATGTATATGCCTATGTAAAATTTGTGGCATAATAGAGTGTTAAGTTGGATTTGTGACTCAGTTTCTATTTTCAATTAAACTTTATTATTATTTATTCCTACCCAACTATTAATTTAAATTATAATGAAAATGGAGAAAGAAGTTTATAGATCAAATATTTAATTATTAATGTTGAACAAAAATAAATATATAAAAATTATTGTATTGCAGTTGTGAGAAATGTTGGTGAAAATATATAAAATTACAACTTTTTTATTTCTTTCAATTTTTGTATACACAGTTGGAAATGAAAATAAAATGAAATAAAAATAAAATGGTTATTATTGTCGTTGGAAGTTTTGAAAGCGTGGAAGGAGAATGGGGTTGAGGTAGGGGAGGTAGAGGGGTGAGTAATAGGGGTGGAAAAGGGGGAATGAGAGACTTCGATCAATAGCTAGTCGAGGTTTCCCTCAAAGGAAAATTCCTGACGCTATTAAATCCAATTTAAAAACTTTCATTCCCTATCCCCGTATTTTTTTTTATTTCCCTTTTCTCTCTCTATTTTTTCTCTCCTTCATTTTCTCCCCACCTACTTAGTCGTTTTCTTTTATTTTTTTTTTTTCCTATGCCGTTGTGGCTCCACAGCAAATTTATTTTCTTTCGCTTGGCTTTGAAAGATCGGTGTAGGGAATGGGAATAAATTGGTAAAAGGATTTTGAACAATATAACGCTATCTATCATCCGCGTGGGTGGATCTACGAGAGTTAGTATTATAGGGTCATAGGATTCTTTGATTTTACTTTCATGTTCTTCTTCAGTTTCTTATTCAACCCCTGCAGCACTGTTATCCCCCCCCCCCCCCCCCCAAACCATTTCGTTCCATTTCTAAATTTCGTTGTCTTTATTATTTTTTTTTTATCTTCATATGTAGTTATATTTATTTTTATGCCTATCAATTTCTATCCAAACAGTCTACACAATTATTATCAGGTGTTTTTGCACAATTTTTCATCGTGAAATAATTTGCTTTTTGGCTATTTATTATTTACTTTTATTTGCAGACATTTCACACACCAAGTTTTGGTGATGAGGATTTTGACATTCCCGCAATACATCCGCATCAGCAACATCAACAACATCAACAGCAACAGCAACAGCAACAGCACCATCAGCAACAGCATGATCCAATGCATGGATACCAATCACAGGTAAATTGAATTACATAATTTTGGAATTATTTATTACTTATGATTCATATATACGAAAGCAAAGATAAATATAATGGATTAACCTTCTGAATTCGTTTGATTCTATTTGGACCTCTTGTTCACCGTGTATAATGCTAACATATATTAGTATTCTAGTCCCGAATACATTTTAAAAGGTTGACTTATTGAACCCTATAAACATACATTAATGCAAAAAAAAGGATGTATTTATATATATTTATTTATATCAAAGAAAAGAGTAGGATAAGAAAAACATTTTCTACTAAAAATATTTCCTTCAATTTCAATTTTATTTATCAAGAATATTTTTTCTTTCTCTCCTCTCAAAGTAGAATCATACAAAAAATACAAAAAAAATAAAGAATACAAACGTTTATAATTCATAAATGAAAAAATAAATAAATAAATAAATAAAAAATACGCCGCAAATGAGAAAGTAAAAGATTAAAGGGAACAAAAAAATTGACAGAAACAACAACACAAGGGGGGACAGAAAAAAAAAAGAGGTGAAACGTGACGCGAGAAAAGTGCAAGGACAATTCCCTTGCCAATCGCTTGATGTTGCGCCTATCGATCTTAGTCAACATTCAAACGTATCCTTTTTCTTCTCTCTTCATTCCTCTCACTCTCTTTCGTCGTCTGTTCACCTTTCTCTCTCTCATTCTCAACCCTTCTCCCTCTCCCCCTCTCTTTCTTCCTCCTTTACTCAATTCCGATTGGCTTTACACACTTGCATTCTTCACGTCTTATATATGCACACACATATATCTACATATATTTACCTATATAAACATATATATATATATATATATGTCCCAATCACCTACACATACTATGTGTATACTTCTCTGTGATCGACGATCTCCGCCAATCGTGAATATTAAATTGCATCCGACGCGATCTCGACCGCACGATCGTGTCTCGACATCTGCGCGCATAAAATGAAAAAAAAAAAAAAATGATTTTTCTTCTCTGTTTTTTTTTCTTCTTTTTATTTGTTCTCTCTTGAATACTTTGAGTAAACTTCATTGCATGAACTCTCTTTTGTGAACCAAGCTAAAACATAAATTCTCAGAATCCCCACAATTTACCGTTCTTGGATATGTATACGAATTATTTTTTTATTCACATCTGTAAAGCTTACACTAATTATATTTACCCTCCCTTGGAATTTATTTCTTCGCAGTATTATATTTTTTATATCCTTTTCCCTACATTTCTTTTCCATCAGGGACAACATTCCACTGGTAATTTTATTCAAAATAATAATAATAATAATAATAATAATGATAATGAGATGAAAAAACGGAAGGAAAAAAATTTATGTGTATATGATTTTAAATTGATACCTAATGAAAGGTGAATAAATCATAAATTAACCGAGTTGAATATTTCATGAAATTTATTGCAGTATTATTTTTGTTTCATTCAATTCTTTGATTGTATTTTATTTTATTTTTTTTTTCATAATTTTAATTTTGCAATTGCAGATGATGCAAGGTGGTGGTATGCAACAATCACCGGACGGATTGAGCTTGGATCCAGGTGGATATCAGCAGCCCATTTACCTGCAACAGGAACACTCGATGCAGCCAATCAACGTCAGGTGGGTAATAAATACTGTTGTAGGGCCCTATTAGATATATATATATATAGAAGGGTGCTGTGTCTCAACTTGAGCAGAGCAGCTTGACTTGATCAGATTCCAAGTGACGAAGGACTTCCTTTTCTCACCCAAGCTCTAACATTTGAAACAAACCTTTTATACACTGATATAGTTTCATCTCTCTCTTTCTCACCAACTCATCTTTCTCAAAAGATAATTACCAGGTGCACGAACAGTTAATTGGCGCGGCGATTGGTATAAAGGCAGTAAGTCACGGTCAAGCTTCAGGCCAAATCACACGAAATACACGTGGAATAAAAACATAAAGATAATTCTTCCAAGGAATCTTTATGTCGACAATACATAATTGTAGTATTGTATAATAATGGAGTTATATTTAATGGTACGAAGATTGAGAAAATAAATGGGAAGAAAATAATATTAATAATGATAATAATAATAGATATTGCCATTAATTCAACCAAACGAATTTATTACAATGAAAAAAAAAAAAAAAAAAAAAAGAAGGAAGTCAAATAAATAAACAAATAAAATAAGACAGAACAAGATGACGTACATTTTTCCTTTTATATTTTTCCGACCGACAATCAACCAACCTAACTCAACCCAATTCAACTGACTATTAGTAAGAGGGATGAGAATGGAAAAGCGCACTAATGCGGAACAAAGGAAGATTAACGAGCGTAGACGCGGGGGGAAATTTCCCCATCATTATTTGTTCACTACCACCATTGATAATACATTTTACCTATTGGAAATGATTGCTTAATAAAATAAAATGAAGAAAAGGGAGGAAGAGAAAAATGACGGAAATAAAAGAGAAGAAATTCTGTTTAGATTTAGTATCAGAAGAGAGAGAGAGAGAGAGAGAGAGAGAAAAAAATTAAATTATATTCTTTGAATAATTTATTTCTTTCGTATTGTAAATTGATAAATCAATTTCCTGGTAATATACATTGACATATATTATATAACATTCGTGTATGAATTTATATATCTATATGTATATGGTTTATGGAGTGCAATGGCCCCGAGGAATTTATTTATGAGGCTATGCGACGATTGAGGGGTATAATAAATTTGACGAGATGCCAAACGCATAAAACGGGGAACGAATCTCCTTTCTTATATTTATATGTGCAGTTGAAGACATGTCAAGCCAATATTGCAAATCACAAAAGCGAGACGTTTCGTCACATTTGTTTCATATACGAAATGAGAAGAAAAATGCGGAGAGGAAACGAAAAAAAATTCAGCTTCAACTCTTATTGCACATATGTTGCTGTATACCAAAAAAATGATAAAAAAAGAGAGAATAAGGCTGTCAAGAACATGGTTTTCATGCGCATATTTACCTACATAAACATATCTTCGACCCGTCTCATTGGCCATTTCAACGATATACAGTGAGAGGAAACGGGAAAGGAGAGAGCGAGTGAAAAAGAAAGATGGAAAATATTGAAAATGGACAACTGAACAAAAATATATGTAGTGAATTTTACGAGTTCTGTTACCTCGACAATTTATTTGTCACATAACAATTCACTATTATATTATATTCAACGATAATATAAAACATTTTTCTTTTCTCTTCTTTTTTTTCTTTTTTTTTTTTTTTTGTCAGTTGACACATGATGGCCGCGACGAATAAATTCAAGAACAAAGCATTTATCTGTACGAGGTCATACTGAAGAAAAAAGAAATGAAGATGAAGGAGCGGAACGAGAATAAAAAATAAAAAGTAAAGATAAAAAAAAATGGTGAAGAAAAAATGAGTGGGGTTTAAAAATAGAGCATCAGTCAAAACCTGTTTTTCAATGGGCAATGAACCAATCGTTTACATTGCATTGAAGAAAGAAATAAAATTTTTCGTGGCATATCCGCAAAATGTATAAACTAATTTATCATCAGTCGTTTGATAATTTTTTTCATTTTCTTCCAACGCTATTAATATTATTTACATAAACCCGTCATATAATCCGTTGAATTTATAATTGTAGATAGAGATTAATGTCACAAGTTTTACGATCGTGATTATAATATTAAACATGCAATGAATACATCTCAATCACAGGATAAAAATTGACACACTTTTAAAGGTGGAAATAAAAATAATAAAAAAACAACAACAAAAAATATATTCATCAAGTTTTCTGCGTCCAATTCAAGCTGTCATGCTTTATTTTTTGCACACATTCACCAGTCAAAGTCAATTTAACGTCTCATTTTCTTATTTATCCACACATTTAATTTATTTATTTCATTATTATTATTATTATTATTGTTCTTATCTTTACTTCCGGCAATCGGAAAGAGCATAGAGTGACATCTAGCGGTGGTGTGCATTAAGTAAAAGCAAAACTAGTTCTTTACGCCTGAATGGACGTATATAAACGTCGTGCTGATGGCGATTTACCGGTTGTTACATAGTTCTCCGTTTTTTTTTTCTTTTCACTTTTTTTCCCCGCCACATCTTTTTACTTTTTATCCCTGTCAATTTGTTGGATTCATTTATTTTATTTCCCATACCACTAGTTTATTTTATTTTATTCCATGCCTGTCACGCAAATGTACCAAACCAATTGACGAACGAACATTATTCATTTTGTACCAACATTAAACAAATCAAATAGTACATTCGAAACATACAATATCAATTTTACAATTATCGCAATATGACATTTTATTATTGTGAAAAATATGATGATCGTTACGTATTATAAGTTTGGTCTATAAAAAAAAAACATAAACTTGTCCACAATAATAAGCAATGATGGGTGCGTATACATTTGGTATTTTCATGAGGATTGGTTGGTGGTACCTGTATATATATATATATATATATATAAGCAAAGATGCCAGACAACATTGGGTTGGTTAGTCGATGTAGAGTAGGCCGTAAATTCACCGTCGCTGACGCAGCACTGGCCATATCTCAAAAGTTATCCAATTTGTGTTAAAGTAGCATTCAGCCGTTGGATATACCACAGTACCCACTTTCCCGCGCTCTCTTCATCCAACCTGCTCTTATTTGCCGTCTCGCCTTTGCTTTTCTCAAGCTCTACCTCGTTATACTATACTTCGGACTTTGGTTGAGCCATTTCAAAACGAACTTGTATGCAATTCTGAAAATGATGATATCTCTCTTTCGCTTTCTCGCTCTTTCTCTCCATTTGATTGCGAACCAACATGAATAATTGTTATCTCAGATGAAAATCCTCCTATTTTATATATCTATATATCCAATGTATACACAAACGTTTACATATATATATGTATGTATATGTATATGTATATGTATGCAAAACTTTGTTATTGGACAGTTGTGATTCATGAATGTAAATTTCCATAACTTTCAGTAAATTTATTTTCTCACAGCTTCACAATTTTCCATTTCTCATTCGCCCACACTCGCATCCATACGCACATGGAAACACTATTCACCCTCAAACTGCGACTCGGTTTATTTTCATAATTTATCTCTATATATACGTATAGGCTAAGAAAAGAAAAAGAAGTGAATGCCATTAAATAAATTCCATAGTGAAAATAGAAAAAAAAAATTGTTTTGAATAGATAAATCATAAATTTATTGAAAATTATATTTTTATTTTTTATTCTTTCATTGCAGCTCGGCATACACAAGTCCACAAGGTTCATATGCGTCAATGAGCTCACCCGGACAACAGCATGGTGGTCAACAATTGCTATTGCTACAGCAGCAGCAACAGCACAATCAACAGCAGCAACAGCACAATCAACAGCAGCAACAGCAACATCAACAACACCAACAGCAAGTGCAAATGCAACAGCATATGCAATATATGCATTCGCAACAACAACAACAGCAGCAGCAGCAGCAACAGCAACAACAACAGCAGCAGCAGCAGCAACAGCAGCAACAGTTGCAACAGCAACAACAACCACCACAGCAACAAATTCAGTATCGTAGTCAGGCGGGCGGAAGTCCACCGGCCATTCAACCCAATGTTGTGCCAGAGAATAGCAATACAACTACAAGCGAAGATAGCGATGACAGTACTCCACATTCTGCCATGGTAATATATTTATTTAAACGTGTTTGTTCATTTGCAATATTTTTTAATCAATTTCATATTGTAATATGCAATGTTGTAGCGCCGCGAATTAATTAAATATAAAAATATGTCTAGTTAAATTTATTGAATCATATCTCGATATACAACAACAAATGGATGATGGCTATTTTTCAAAATACATTCTCCTCTTCAACAATCAATTCTCTAATTTCTTCGTGGTATTTCATTCGTGTAAATTATTATTGCTATTATTATTATGAACCTCATTGCATTTTAAAATGTCCATGAAAATTATGAAATAAATTGCAAGGAATAAAGTAGGCTACAGACAAATCAACGCAACAATTTTGATTGGATGAAATCGTTTCAATTATCTCTCAACATGTACCTATAGATTGCGATTACCCAACAACACAACGCGTAATCACTCGATTGCAGGTTTAATGAAGGTTACATGACCTTCTCCTTTTGTTTTATTTCTTTTTTTCTTTTTCTTATTTTGAATAAATATTATATCTATGTTAATTCGGCACGTGTTTATGTATGTATATGTTTTATTATTGCGTGGTACTATATATATTGAATCACTTCCGTGTACACGTACCACGATAAACTCATCGTCAATCAAACACGTATATATACACATGTATTAGTATTTGCATGTGTGTTAATTTATATTAGTCGCTGAGTATATCATTTGCCAACGGCTGAAGTACATTTTCTACAATCATTATTTCCGTATATATATTTATTTAAATATGTATTAATAATTATCAACTATGTATAGTGCCGGGTGTTTATCAAATAATAGAAATTTCCATTTATAATATTTATAATATTTATAATATTTATATAACCGTTCAAATATTTTATTTTATTTAATATATTCATTGCTTCATTGAGTGGAATGAAAAATAATATTTGTTTTTTTTTTTTTTTTGCTTATTTTCTTTTTTATTTGACAGATAACTGGAATCAAACGACCATCACCCGAGCCCGCAGATGTAATCAATAAAGTACAGAAGAAGCCAAAGGCACAGAAAAAAAAGAAGAAACGGGATCCAAATGAACCACAAAAGTCAGTATATAGTTAAATTAATTTCGTTGATACAAACATATAAGCGCTTGAACAATACTGTTTCACTGGAGTGTCTTTAAATGCAGGAGCGGTTTCTCAGTCATTCTTGTGGTCGCGCGCAATCACAAATTTCCAATTTAAATTTAATAATTGAATATGATGGCCAAATTTTTATGAATACAATAATAAAAAGAAGGGGAACAAAAAATTATTTCACGAGATTTAATTGCACTATTGAACGATGTGAATTGTATATGAGAGCAAGAAAAAAAAAAAAACAAACAAAATGCTACACTTGAACATTAATAATATTCTTCTAACGAATAATAAATCAAAATTACAAAAATTACTACCATTCACACTCGATTTTATAATAAAAACGTGCGAGTTTATACGCTGAAACAATACCATAAGAATGAACAAATAGTCGATTGTTTTGGTTTAAAATGGATTAGTCAGAGTAATGAGAGAGAGAGAGAGAGAGAGAGCGAGAGAGATGGGAGAATGGTGGGACAAGGTTTGAAGTTATTACTGCTGTGAATTGGCAATTACCGTTATTGTTGCAACCCTAGGGTAAATGTAGGACACAGGTCCAGCTGCAGAAACACAAATGCGCACAGAGCGCATTATTCCATAGAAATAGCGGAGCGCAATACTCATTCTCTTACTCACTCTCTTCTGTGTGGCCATGAGAAACAAAAAGAGAGTGAGAGAGATAGAATCATTAACATTTCTCCCTCATTGTTTGTCTACATATATATATATATATATATCGTACACAGCAATAATGGTGCAATAGTTTTGGCTGGATTACACCAGCTATTGTCGAATTAACGATTACTACAAATAGCTCGTGATTGTGGGGAGGAAAAAAAAAATTGGAAAAATTCAATATAGACAATTTATTTCAGCAATTTATTTATTATTTTTTATTAACTGTGTTTTGAATTTTTTTATGCGATGTGCAATCGCAGTGTAAAATTTTTCTTTTTAGCTCATTGGTAAGTCTCGGGTGTATTGAGTAAATGATGAAATAATAGGAGTCGTGCGATCGACACAAATGGAGAGGGGAAAGTGGAAGAGGGGAGAAACAAGGCAATGAACGAGAATCAGAACACTATGAGGTTAATAAACGTCGTTGAATTGTGTATATGCATGTATTTATGTATATATTACATATGGGGTTTTGTGCGAGTGTTGTTGTTGCTGCTGCTCACGATCAGCGATTATGTTTTTAACAGAAAACGTTAAATGTCAGATAAAAGCGAAATAGTATTTCGCGCCTGTGAGTTTAATAGATTGACAATAGGATAAACATATATGTGTGTATACCAAAATGTTTTTCTTCCTTTCTCTCTCTCTGTCTCTGTGTGCAGTAATAGATTTAACACACTTGTCTAGTTTATTTATTTATATTTTCACGTATCACCATCTGTTTCAAGCAGCAAAATAAATAGAGCAATGAATAAATATAAATAATAATAAGAATGGAATAATAAATAAGTATACATTTAACATGTGTTTATGTTTTTTATAAATTTATGTGTGTGTGTTATCATTTTTGTTTTAGGCCTGTGTCAGCGTACGCTTTATTCTTTCGAGACACGCAAGCAGCTATTAAAGGACAAAATCCAAATGCAAGCTTTGGCGAAGTATCGAAAATTGTTGCATCGATGTGGGATGCACTTGACACAGAACACAAAAATGTAAGTAAATTAAATTGAATGAATTAGAGTCACCAGAAATACTTTTTTCTTCTTTTCTCTTTATTTATGTTTTATGCGGTTAAATCGGATAATAATTTAAGATTATTGAGAGGTTTTGTGAATGGAATTATATGTGATTAATGTTGGTGACGGTGATTGGAAATGGTATGGACAATAAGACCGACGAGATTTGGTTGGTTAAAATGGATTGGTTGTCAAAGTGAGGCTTTAGTGGCAGAATTGTGTGTGTATGTGTGTATGAGTGTACATGTAATATTAGTCTGCACACTTGGATTAAATTCAATTCAATGAAATAGGCTGATTGTCGACATCTAATATACTGCTGCAATGTATAAACATATACAGACATGTATATTGTACAATATCGAAATTATATATATGCTCATGTATTATTGTATAATAAATCATTTTTGTAATTCGTTTCGTTTTAAATTCACATTTATCGTTTCATTTTTCATATTTCAATTATATTGATAAATATCGTTGACAATATAATTTAATTCATGATTTTACCAGGATTGATGGAAAAATACGGAACTAAAAATGCAGCAACTGCACGAGATCGAGGGGAGGAGAAAGAGAGAGCGAGGCAATATCGATATTGCATTTTCATACACAACAAAATGAAAAGAATGGAAATTCCCAATATTTTTTTATTTTTCATTTCCACCTTTTAATTAAACTGACAACATTAGAAATCAATGATTAATATAGCTTCGGTTGGCATTCGACTTTAATTAGATTCCATGCAAAATTGACGCACGAAAAATTGCAGTTGAATTTTAATTACATTCCCCATATTTTTTTTTATTAATAAAAAATTTTTATGCCTTTTTTTTTCTTGTTATTTCATTGAATATTTCATGAAATATATTCCTCTCTGTTATCATGTAAAATTCATATATATATATATATATATATATATATATTTATATGTCTGTGTGTATGCAATGGTACAACCTGTCGCGAATCGGTATTTTTTAATTTATGACAATGCACAGCATAATTAAATTTCCAACCAACTTCGCCCCAATTAATAATACTGTGTAAAATTATATCATAGTCGTATAATTCAACGTAATATTTCCATTCTATCCCCCCAACAAAATCCCTTGCTCTCTCTCTCTCTCCTTCTTTATGTATTATATATCTCACTTGTATAGCTAATTCAATTAAGGGCTTATCTTCAGCGCGAATGAACACTAACGTGGATTACAATTCTCTCTACGTGAATTCTCAACGTGAATTTTCAAATTCAATAAGTCGTTAATCTTTTATATTTCTTTCATTTCCTCTCCCTCCTCATCTCCTCACTGTACATTAAATAGAGACCATTTCAATATGACTTGCTATTCATCAACGTAACGTCAATTATTACGAGGAAATTACTTAATCTCTTTTATATATAATGTTGCCTGTATATGCATATCTAATATAAATATATTTTTTTCATTTATTTATTTTTTTTTCCTCATTCACAACAATGAGAAACAATTTCATTGATTAATATCGTGAGATTAAATATAATCACAAACAATGGAATAAATTCATATTATACAAATGTGTGTGCGTGTGTGTGTGTGCATTTTAATTACCTTGATTGTAATGGACAACAATTCACATTTACTGCCAACATTATTTATTTATGATTGAAGTATTATTATTTGATTTTTCTTTCTCTTCTTGTTTTCGTTCTCGTCTTTTTATTGACGTATTTTATAACATGAACGCAATAATTATTCTCGATTTATCATATTGAACCGTTTCTATTCATACACACATAAAAGAAAAAAAAAACACTCAATAAAATCCTGTCTGTATCATGATCAACGATAATAAACGCCTGTTGTCAAGTATTCTCGTCGGACCCCATTAATCTGCACGTTACAGAAAGAACGATATCTAGGCGTGGTATTATAACTCACTATACAAATGGGAGGAAAAAAAAAATAGAAAGAAACATTAAATAAATAAATAAATGAACAAACAATAATAATAATAGCTGCAATTTCATAAAATTATAATCGAGATTAGTTTCCCACGATGAAAATTATTATTATTAACACAATACAATTGTATTAGATAGAAATATCCCAGTGAAATTTAATAATTTATTATAAATCGACAGTATATTTACATGTGTAATTTGATTTATTCATTTATTTATTTATTTTAATGGTAGGCGACAATAAAAATGGAAATGAAAGGGGGGGGGGGGGGGGGGGGAAGTAGCAATTGACAAAGAAATAGAGATTTTATTACGCAACACATGTTGATCACGAACAATCTACTAAACGATCATCATTAAATATATTTGGAACGTGACGTGGTTTGCATCAATGACACACACAACACACGCATACACACTTATATATATATATATATATATATATATATATATATATACTTAGACCATATACACGACATCTTTTATTCAAAGCATCCGTTACCCACCGCAACACTGCGATCATGTTTTATCTCTATCGTACTATTATATCTATCATGCGCGCGAGCTCTTTTTCACTACTTTTTACATTTTATTTCTCTCTGTTTCCATTTCATAGTTTTTACATTTTACACTGTATCTCATTCCAACCATTCGTTTTTTTTTCTTCTTTCCGTTTTTTTTCCTCTTCGTCCTTTTCATTTCACAATTCTCATTTTTTTTTTCACCAGTATATTTATTTTTACCAGTAGTGTCGCGTTACTGGTCAACACAATCGTATGAATAATTAAACCGGTAAAGTTTGCGCATAATGCATCGATTCCTCCTTGTGTTTATATGTATATATGCGTGCCTGTGTGTGTATATGTGTGTGTAGGTATTTCAATACCAAACGATTTCTTTCTCTTTTACAATATTACAAAGAAATAGTTTCGAATTCACAAGCTGCGAATCTCGTTCATAATGGAACTCGAATAATTTACTTCCGACGAATGCATTGAACAGTTGTATGTAATTGAATTGATAGACGGATCGGAGCATTGCAGGAACTTCATGTTAGGTTATATAGTAGGAAAGAAATATATATATATATATATGATGGAAGATTTAAAAATGTCGATAAAACAAAACGGACGACGGTATTTAAATGCTAATTAAAATCAGGGAGCTTTTTCAAAAGTAATTTACTTTATTTTTACTCATTGTTTTTTTTTCTTTTTCTCCTTCTTCATCGTTATTTCTCTTCAGAGAAACTCGTGGTACTGACAACGTAATAGAAATAATTGATTTCCCGCCCTCTCACTTCCATCCCCGAGACCACCGCCACCGTGTCCTTGTGTATTGGTGCAGTTGAGGAAGTGACTCAGCAGAGTAATATTCTTACGATAAAGAAAAAAAAAATAGAGAATGAAAAATTCCTTTAATGGAATGGAACTAGAAGGAGGAATAGATTTAAAGTACCAACCAACATCAATTGAGATTGGAAAAGAAAAATAATGAGGCGGAAAATAATATTGGAAATTAAATAAATCAAAGTTTTATTTCTTGTGTGTGAAGTGAATATAAAAGATATTATTTGCAAAGCCAATTCAATTATTCTGCAAAGGAAATATAGAAAAAAAAAATTCAACCACTGAAGAATGATGTTGTACTCACATAAATTGAATTTAAAGTTATAATTGAAAATCTATACATATTTATATGTATTTCTACTTGGATTATTTTGTACAACAGTGACTGCTTCAGCACCAACTTTATTACATTTTATCCTGTTTAAGCTATTTGCTATATCAACTTAATGATAATCTCCACTGTGATATACATCTTCGTCATGTGAAACACTTACAAAAAATATCAAGATACAATTTCTAATAATTCCATATTTTTCGCAATAACATGACAATAATTCGAGCGATTATTTATTATTATTCACTGTCATACTCTCGTATTGGCCGAAAAAAGAAAATTGACCCAACTTTGGTTGACAAAATCGATTCACATTGTTGAGGTTGCATGTTTATACATAATTTCATGCACAACCACTCAATTTCAAGTTATTCCAGAGAATTCAATTCTCATATTTAAATCAGATACATCCGCATACAATTTAATCATAATGTTTGACAATAATAAAGTAAAAAATGAAACGAGACGAGTAAATAAATAAATTATTAATTGGGAATAACAAATTTCAGGTTTACAAAAAGAAGACTGAGGCAGCTAAAAAAGAATATTTGAAAGCGTTGGCTGCGTATAGAGCATCAGTTGTGAGTAAGAGTGCCAGTGAAGGTGATCCACAACAACAGCAACAACAGCAGCAGTCATTGCCACCACCACAACAACCACCACCACCACAACAGCAAACAGTACAATATGGTGGTTATGGTGGATATCCTGGCAATGGCGGTCCGACAAATGTCGCTTATCAAGTATACAGTCCTCAAACTCAACCTGCATCGCCACAACAACAGCAACAACAAATGGGAATTAAAAAATCGCCACACCATCTCAGTATGCAACCACCTCATCCGCAACAGCAGGTAATTTTTTTAACTTCATTCCATTTATTTATTTTACTTTCGGTAGAAAAATATATTTGCTTTTCACACAAAGATATTTGTTAATTTATTTATTTTTCGTTTTTCTTCCACATGAAAAAAATGTATTCTCATAATAATTATAAATCAGTTAGTCGGGATCCGACAATGATGGATATGATCCTGTGAATATCTAAATTAAAAACAAAATATTTTTTATTTCCATTTACTTATTTATTAAAATCTAAAATTATCATTTTTTTTTTTTTTTTTCATCTTCAATTGGCAGTTGATAGAATTTCCAATTACAAGTCTATTAATTTACACGAGAAAATACTTTAAAGGCGGAGAGAAAATATTGAAGGAAAAAAAAAAGCATTTTCGTGCAATAATAAAAACACAATTTGTTCTAAAACTATCTTGCGGTTGGCTGTAAATTACATAGCACTTGATGTATCTAAAAATGTTTTTGAACGTCCCCGTTGAGTACTGAATTTATTTTCATAATGAACAGTATTATCTGATATAATTCATTCACTTGGGTATACAAAAAAAAACTGCCTCTCGCTGTCCTTTTACTACGTTTAACTCAGTAATAACAATCAGTAAATAAATAATAAATGATTATTTTTACAGGGCTTAATGGGCAATCCAATGGCACCACCGCACATGACGCAGCAACAACATATGCAGCAACAAGTTCCACAGCAGCAGTACATGCAGCAGGTCAGTGAACTTGACCCTTTAAGTATATCTTCCTTACGAGCGTTCTTCATTTTACCATGCGCAATAAATATATAGGAATAATATATAGATATATATATATATATAGATGTAGACATGAGTTGCTCCATCAACATTTGCACTGCAACTCGTTATTTCAGAAAATTCTCTTCTCATCTCTATGTGGAGTAAATAGTAGATACAAAAACGACGACGATTATGGTAGAGGAGAGATATGGGGTAAAAAAAATAAAATAAAGAGAGAATTATGGTAGAGAACCGAACATTATAAACAGTGGGTTTTGCATTAATGGCCGCGATTGCGTCAAATTACTCGGCCGTTTAAACCCGTTGATATTTAGTTTAAATGACCGTTGATTATATTGACTGGCCGTATGTCATAACTGAACAACACATTTTGAATATTATTATTGGTATTAAATATCTTGTTGAATTATCAAAAGGAGAGAAAGAAAATTTATCTTAATCATACATTTAACTTTAACGGTCGTTCAGCAAACTAACTATTATTTGTATTATTAATGACGAAAGGAAAAGAAAAAAAAAAGAAGCAGGAATGAAATAAAAAGAATGAGAAGAAAATAAATAAAATGAATAAAAATGATAAATGAATGTATGTATGGTTGTGTGTTGGGATAGAAGTCATTGACCTATTCGAATATATCTTGTATGGGAGAGTGAATGGGGTAAGAATGGAGGAGGGAAAGAGAGGAAACGAGAAAGATTTATGATGTAGAATAGGATGCCAGACACACCACCACGTGTTAGTTACATTAAATATGGCGGCGACCAATGTGTTTGAAAATTCTAAACAAACATACTCCATTGTGTGCGTAAATAAAAGTGGTAATTGTTATTTTGTGAGTGACTTGTTGATGATATATTTAAGATGTATAATTGGACGTTATTGAACTCGATTTTTATTTTATTTTTTGTTTTGCAATTGAAAATTTTACTGTGCACGTATGACTATGTGTATAACCTCCAAAATTAATTTATTCGCTATATTCTGCAATTTCTTTGCGCAATGAATTTTTATGAAATATTTTAAATACATATTTGATATCATATTTATGCATTTATTATTGTGTTTTTTTATCCTTTTCATTATTAACTAGCTAATTGATTTATTGATAAAAATGTGGTAGTGATATTTCTCAAACATAACCAAAAATATTCATTCATTCTTTTTTGAATTTTTTTTTCCTGACAATAATTTATTATTCGTGTGAATACGTGACAAAAACAAATATGGCTTAATATAACCTTAAAATTGAAACGCAGTTGACTCACGCATTTAATTAAAATTTTATTTATTATTATTGTGCAGGTACCTCAACAACAAGTTCAAGTTCAACAGCAGCAAATAATGCACATGAGCCCTCCACGCGCTGATTCATTGTCGAGCCCACCACCAGTTACTGGCCAACAATCAGGACTTGTTCAGCGACCACCTTCAAGCTCATGCATTCGTCACGGTTGTCCAAATCCAGCAGTAGCTAATAGCGAATGGGAGGACGAATATTGCAGCAATGAGTGTGTTGTTAGCCACTGCAGGTTTGTGTGAGCATTCTTTTTTCTCTATTTACTTTTTATAATAAACCAAATATTCAAAATAAACAGAATATTTGTAGAAAACAACACGAATATCAAAGCTAATGCCAAATTGTTTTTCTCTTCAACAGGGATGTTTACACCACGTGGGTAGCAGCGAATCAAAGTTCTCAACAGAATTTTTCAACGGTTAAGTAAAGATAAATCTCGATATAGGATGGATACTATAAAGAAGAAAAAAAATGAAATAAAACATGCGAACACAAAAGAAAAAAAGAATGATACAAACACACAAGCATATTTCGTTTAATTTCCATGTGAGGCTGCGCGTGCGCTCGCCCACTTTCCCTTCTTACTTTCTTCCCTCCCTCCCCCGTTGTTGAATCGTTTAATGTATAAGAAATAACTTTACAAACAATATGTACATAAGTTTAGAAAAAGAAAATAATAATAATTGCGGAGAGAAAGTTCTGATTCGCTGGGGGACAATCACACACACACATGAATTTTTTCAGGCGCCTAACAACAAAAATAAATACAAGAAAATAAAAATGAAGACTGTTGGGCTTAGGGCACGAATCGAACGATTATTGTGAATGGAATAAATGTGAAAGCATGAAATTTAAGTAAAAATAAAATAAATAATTAAATAAATAAATAAATAAATGAATAAAAGGCAACTTGACTGTGTTAATGTAATGAGAGAGGTGAAAGGAAATGTTCTGTTATTTCCATGGGGAAACAAAAAAAAAAGACAAAAGAAGAGGACGAAACAAGAAGATGGCAATAATTTAGTGCTATTTCGAAAAATGTAACATGAAAAAATTTAATTACATAAGAACACTAATTTTAATCACAGTAAACAAAAAATATATCGAACTGAACTGTCATGAGATTTTTAGTTTCAAGAAGAAATAAAAAATTAAATGTGAATGATGAATATAGACAGTCATGTTGCTTGAAATATGTGGAAAAAAAAGAAAAGAAAAATGCGTTTTTAAAACATTAATCTTGTGCGGTAGCATCAGAAATTCCAGATAATTATTTTTTTATTATAATTATGAAGAGAGTCAACGATGGAAAAAATATGAGCGATGAAATTCTGTACCGTTCCTTCTATGTCCTGCTTTCCCATAACTGTTCGGTACATGTTTTCCTTTATTTGTTGATTGTTTATATCTTTTCTATTAATATAATAATGTTTAATTTAATTACACTTGAGAATAAAACACTTTCGAAGAATAAAAAAAATTTGTTGAATATAAAAGTAATAAAATGAAAAAAAAATTATGTGAGATGAATTGAATACTAATCTGGCAAGATGAATTAGTAGTTGTGCACCTCAAAACGAATGAATACAATAAAAAATATGAGAATAAAATTGCAAATGTTTCACTGTACACTGTTGAATAATTCATTAAATACGTGCAGACTTGAACGATATTTAATGCACATATTTATGAAAATTTTAATGAGCTCTGTCTCACTCTCTCTATCACTCTTCATACATACATTTAAAATTGAATTATAAGCACGCCATTGTGAAACAAAAAGAAAAACAAAATCAACAATAAAAATGATACACAATACAAATTATGTTTAATAAAAAAAAATACCCTGCATTTTATTTGGTCTCTTTGTTACAACGAATGGCTGATGATTGGATCAAATAAAAAGAAAAATATCCATTGTGAAAAACTAGAATTAAAAGAAGAAAAGAAAGGAGGAAAGAATGAAGAAGATGGGGAAAAAAAAAGGAATTTTACTTCATTAATTATCGCGCACACAAGTGTGTGATGTGCGGTCAACTTTTTTTATCATTTTGTTTTTAATATTCTCTATGTAAATAAAAATATATAATCGATAGATTTCCCATAGACTATAATGTATACATAATCATTACTGTATTATATTAATAAACAATTTGTGGTATATTACATGAAACAAAAAAAAATAAAAAATGAAAACAATATATATATATAAATATAAATATTAGAATTAAATAACAACAACAAATACCATTATTATTGATTATTGGTTCAAGCAAAGTAATATCGGTTATATGAGAAAAAAAATGAACCCACGTAGTTGTTCGTGGAGTTGACGAAAGGCGAATTAATTAAGAGTATCAAATGCATAACAACATACAAATACAGAAAACATTTAAATGAAACAAAGCAAGTTCTCTCATCTGTGTCCTCGTCTGTTCATTCATGCTGTAAAATATCCGACGGCACTTTGAAAGAATGAAAAAAAAAAGAAAAAAAAGTGAAGAAGGTAAATACAATTTTACAAAAAACATTTAATCACAAAGAAATGAAAAAGTGCATAAATCTATATAGTGAAATGAAAGAAAATAAAACACAAAAAAATAATGGAAAAAAGAAATAAATCTAGGAGTTATCAAACATATATAGTAGTAAGTAGTCACTATGCATCAAATGCTAATTAATATATGATGGTGATTTGCAAATGGAATTTCTGTTCAATTTTATTATTTGTTTTCTGTACAAAAAAAACTTAATTAAACGATTTCAGTCCCAAAAAAATAAAGAAAGAAAACGACTTTCATTCTTTTTACACCTAAAATCCCTTTAAAAATAACCAATTCAACATGATGAATGCCCATAAAAACTATGTATATACATACTGCTCGTATGAAGGAAGCAAATTAACAAAACTGAGAAATATATTAACACAATGACTATACTTTTATTTAAAACTAATTAAAAAGGTACATTTATATACAT